>JAVLUX010000001.1:49041957-49206957 GCA_032164185.1 Moxostoma hubbsi
CGCGATTTCTCTAATAAAATATCAATTTATCGTAGTAAACCCCTCACGTAGTTCATACCAGCAGTATTGTTTAGTGTAAAACATGTTGAATATTAGCTGAAAGGCAGTAAATTCAGTAGGCGATGAGCCGATTCCTCACAAAAGCAGTTGAGCATAGACATTCATTCAAAAATAACCGCGTCTAGCTGTACTGAACACAAACTGCTCAGATTACTGTTCTTTCGCCCATCTGTGCCATTCTTAATCATTGGCGTGTGTTGGTGTAAACTAGCTGGACGTATTTGGCCGTTTGGATATGTTTCCGGCGATCTGCACCTGAGTGTGTGTCTATTCATCGTGCTATGAACTATGTGTGTGCGCGGACTGCTTTTGAACCAGTCATAATTCGATTCAAACTTTGCAAAGGAAATGTTATTGAAGGATGGTGCAGTTAAAAACACAAACCGTTCTCCCATTCACCGCTGTCCAAGTTTACCCTGCAAATGTCTACTTCCATGTCCCAAAACCCGGAGTGTGAAAAAGGTCAAGTAATGTTGTGTTGGTATTGGGTTTGTCCAGTAGGGGGCGGTGGCGCATTGTGTTGGTGGGCTGTAGCACTGTTAACAGGAGAGAAGAAAACGCAGTGTGGCGCGCGATTGAGTGTGTATCATTGGTCACTGAGATGAGTCCTGAATTAAAGACCATCAATATGCAACAGTTCTCTCTGAGTTTTCATTTGTATCTAAGATACAACAATGCGTGTTTTCTAGTTAATTGACAGGTGATATCTGTATCTAAAAGTTGATTGACTCTTTTACCTATTGGCCATTCCTCTCCCATTCATTTGCTAAATAGTCTCTGCCCTGGCCCCTTAAGTATAGAACTCAAAATAGATCTGCATCTCCCACCATCCTTCCAAATATAACATTCTGCGTTTTATATCGCATATTTTGGAAACGCATCAGGTGATCTACTGAGAATCTTAAATCACTGACTGACGATCAGCTCAAAACTGGTTTGATCGGTCTATAACTTACTATAGATCAGTAATGGCCATACACGGATTCACTTTGGGATCAACGTAGTTCCCTAGTGTCAAAAAATAGACATTCTCGGAACTTCTTTAAGAAATGACGGCTTTTAGGACGGCTGTGGCTCAGGTGGTAGAGCGGGTTGTCCACTAATCGCAGGGTTGGCGGTTTTATTCCAGGCCCACATGACACCACATGCCAAAGTGTCCTTGGGCAAGACACTGAATAACAAGTTGCTCCCAAATACAGGCTAGCACCTTGCATAGCAGTTCTGCCATCATTGGTGTGTGAATGGGTGAATGAGATGCAGCGTAATGCGCTATGAATACCGCTAAGGTTAAAAAGGCGATATATAAGTGCAAACCATTTACAGCTTAACTTTTGATAATATTTTCTGACTGAAACATGCTTCAAAGCATTGTGTGGAGATATATCAGACAAATATATATCCAGAGACGGACTGGGAAGAGAAACCGGCCCTGGATTTGACATAGAATCCGGCATAGAGCCCGTTCGGCATAACACGGCGGCCCACCGGGAAAAGTCCCGGATCTCCCTATGGCCAGTCCGCCCATGCTGATAACTATCAAAATCCATTTTAAATGGTACCTCAAGACAATCACATAGGCTACATGAGATTATAGGGGTTTCATCTGGCATGATTTGTGCACAAGTCTGTATTGCCTAAACTTTGGTATCCAGACCGCGTCCACGCAAAACAAATCTTACACCGATTATTGTCAATATGCCGAGTATTTTAAACGAGTCATTAATATAATAGATATTCTACAAAAGAGCCTGGAAAATTAGAGTTATCGAGTCCTATTTCATTATCTTAGAATAAATAATTTGATTGAGAGGATATAATTAAGGAAAAGTAAAGGGAAAGTATAGGAAGAAGGAAAAAAGGAAGTAAATAGGGAAGATGGAAAAGAAGGAATTTTATTTTATTTATTTAAAGTGCTTTGAAATACTAGCCATTTCGAGCCACTCTCCATACCAGTTGGTGGCGATAATGCACAAATTCGTTGTGGACAACCACCAATAAACCTCAAAAGTAGTAGAAGAAGAAGAACAGCGCACTATTTAGTGGATAGCGGGCGGTTTCGCGCACGCGCATGACGTCATAATAGAGCATGCGCAGTGGAGTCGATCTGTTCGGCACTTCCTTAACACACATTTGAGCTCTTATGGGTAACGTTTACATGTTTACATACATTTTCTCGAAATAATCACATATTGTGTGCTTTCATAGCGCTAATTTTTGTGTTGCTGATATAAACTAAAAAAAAATCACGATGTAAAGCAAATCACTTGATGTAAAAATGTATTAATGCAAAACTAACCAATATATTAGAAGAATTATTAAGGCTTTGATTGTGATTACTGATTGTGTTATTATGATTATTGATTAACAAAAATGTACCACGATGTGTATTATTGTTTTATGTATTACGGAGTATCATGTAAATAACATCACATTTGAATATGTCGATCATCAAGTGATGATGAGCCTTTGAAACTCTTCTATTAATTTTCAGGTTTAAAATTAAGAAAAATCCCAGATTTTCAGTGTTCTCAGGCTTTTGGACACTTTCATGGTCAGTAATGAAGGATGTGACATCATTTTATTTCCCTTCCTCAGTACTGCTGTGTTTGATTGACAGCTGTCAGATGCTTCTGATCTCATGGCATCGTCCTCTGAGGTGAACGTCCACATGGAGGAGGTGGTGGTGGTCACGACCCCGGACACCGCCGGTCAGACTCCCTCCTCAGACGAGGAGAAGAACATACTGGTGGCTACAGACCTGGAACAGTCTGGGTGAGAACATGTAAACGTATCTCATCAGCTCCCATCATCCACCGCTCTCAGGCTGAAACCATCCCTCTGTCTTTTTCTGTGCAGGGAAAACATTATGGAGCATTCAATGGAGTCAGAGGCTGAGTCTAGCACCAGCATCTCCCTACCTAAAGAGACTGTCTTGGGTATGACTTGTGATTCACAAATTAAAGACATACTAATAGAATATTAAGCCAAGATAGTCTATTATTTACAATGATTTTACCACGGTTAAAGGAATATTTGGGGCTCAATCTAGGGCATTTGTGGCATAATGTTGATTACCGCAAAAGACTTATGTCATCTCTTCTCTCATTTTATTTTTGGATTTTCTCCCCAATTTGGAATGCCCAATTCCCAATGTGCTCCAAGTCCTTGTGGTGGCGTAGTGACTCGCCTCCATCCGTGTGGCGGAGGATGAATCTCAGTTGCCTCCGTGACTGAGACAGTTAATCCGTGCATCTTATCACGTGGCTAGTTGGAGACATAGCGCATGTGGAGGCTTAACGCAAGTCTCCGTTGCATCCACGCACAACTCACCACATGCCCCACCGAGAGCGAGAACCACATTATAGCGACCACAAGGAGGTTACCCCATGTGAATCTACCCTCCCTAGCAACCAGGCCAATTTGGATGCTTGGGAGACTTGGCTGGAGTCACTCAGCACACCCTGGATTCAAACTCGTGACTCTTGGGGTGGTAGCCAGCGTCAATACTCGCTGAGATACTCAGCCAAGTTCTATTAAAATGTACAATGTAAATGTAAGTTATCTTCATTGCATGATGACATAATGCCGTAAACCCTAAAATGACCATAAAAATTACAATTTAAACAACTTTACAGCTCAGATAATACACACGTCTTTACAATAATTAATGTGTGTTTTAAACCCTCCAAAAATTGGCCCCATTCACTTCCATTGTAAACTCAGATTTTACCCAGATTTGGGCATTTTTATAAAGAAAAGGAAGGGACGAGTCAAAGTAAATGTTTGTGGTAATCAATTTTATGCCACAAATGCTGTCGATTGAGCTGAACTTGTATTGAACCCGGAATATTCCTTTAAGGAGTTTGTTAGGAATAACAAGCATAACTGTGGTAAAATCACAGTAATGTAGGGCTTCAAGTGACTTTTTGCTTATAGGCCAATTAAACACCAGCCAGAGTCAGAAATTCAGCAACGCTTGGGACAAAAAATCCTCAGATTTCTAAAATGTTTGGGCCTTAATGAATTCCTCCTGAATTGTATCTGTTGTCTTCTATATTCTATTGAAGGCCTCATCTAGTTATGTGTAAACTCCATAGATCATATACATTGGCAACACACTGTAAAAGCCCTTTCAACGTTTTCTAAAGTTTTGAGTTCAGATGAAACAATAGATTTTGCATGTTTATATTTACGCAGTGAAACTTTCTGAAGATGTGGATGCAGATATTTTATACCCAATAACATGTGGAGACAGCAAAGCCAACCTCGTATGGAAAAAATTTGTGTGTCCTGGCATCAACATCAAGTGTGTGCAGGTAACTCATATTTCATCTCAAGCATTATATCATGCTCTAAACTGACACACTTGTTTGGTGTGGTGGAAATAATGAAATAATCATTTAAGAATTGATAGAAATTATATTGGAATGGATTTTCATAGTTTAATATTGAAAGTCTGGGCCCAGACTTAAGGCTAAAACGGTAAAAACTATACACGTAAAAGGCATTTGAAAAGTACCAAAAATAAATGGAGACATGGTAAAAGGTTTCAAAGTCAGTTTTAATGTGACCTTCATATAACAAAAATAAAAAGGTACAAATCTCTTCGTTTTAAGAAATCAATCCCATGGACGTTTAAGTTAAACGATCACCCATATACCTCATATCACATAAGTAGAGAACTGTGCAATGACTTTGATGTTACTGAATGTTCTTCGTGCACTCTTCATGATATTCAGCATTACTGTGTTCCAGTTGAATGAGCACCTGATCAGTCCAAAGGAGTTTGTGTACCTGGCGGGTAAATCCACACTGAAGGACTGGAAGAGAGCCATTCGCCTCAATGGGACCATGTTGAGGTCTGGTCAACTTAAAGGGATAGTTTACCCAAAAATGAAAATTCTCTCATCATTTACTGTTTTACTGTATGACTTTCTATTCCTCCATGGTACACAAAAGTAGAATGATCGCCTCAGTCACCATTCACTTTCATGGCATCCTTTTCCATACAGATATTACTGGCTAATATTATTTGACCCTGCCTATGTGTCTTTGACCAGAAATGCATAAATAAAAAGTCATTTCAGATGCGGAGAAAGTTATTACACATTTTATAAAAAAGAGACTATGAAACATTTCGAGTAACATAAAAAGATGAAAATTCCTGAATTGTTCCATATAATGTTCTAGAATCTAGATAAACATACAGTATTCAGTTTTAGCTCCATCTAAAGAGAACCTTCTCCTGGTTTCTCCTGTAGGAAGATCATGGATTCAGGTGAGCTGGACTTTTACCAGCACTCCAGACTCTGTTCTAACACCTGCCGCAGTACCAAAATTGACCTGGTGGGGTCACGAGCGTCTCTCAGCAGCCAGCAGTCCACAGAGACTGCCCCCGCAACCCCCGCTTCAGTGGACGGTACGAACACACCCCACAAATCTGAATCGTTTGTGTTTGTTGAAACTGTTTCCAGAAAAACATTACACTTTTGCACAGTTTAGGAAATTGTCTGTTGCCACCTGTTCTGGGAAAAGATTTGAGAATTATTTCTAGAATAATGCAGTTAGTTTAAATTTGTTGTTCATTGGGCAGATAAAAATGTGTTCATTTTTGTTTTGTTGTTCTAGTGAATGGATGCTCAGCTACATTTTCCTCAGACACTGAGGACACCACAGAATGGGTCACGGCCATTGGAGGTAAGAGCCTGATCAAGAAATTTTCCATAGAATTTAGAATGTTTTGGAATTTGGAACGTTTTGATGTTTTAGAATTTGGAACGTTTTGATGTTTTAGAATTTGGAACGTTTTGATGTTTTAGAATTTGGAACGTTTAAATATTTTGGATTAGAATTTGGAACATTTTGAATCTGTGCAGTTGGTCAGTTCTAACGCTCTCACCGGCCATTCTGTTTTACTTCAGAGGACACCATGACATTCTGGAGAGGGCTGAAGGATGCTGGGTTGTTGGATGAAGTCATGGAAGACCTGCAAACAGAAATCCAGGAGATCCTGAAGGGTCTGGAGGAACGTATTCAAGACCCACCACTGCAGGTTAAAGGTCAGAGTTACAAAACACCTATTATTCTACCCCTATTTACCTTTATATATATATATATATATATATATATATATGTGTATGTATGAGAGAGAGAGAGAGAGAGAGAGAGAGAGAGAGATACACAGGTGAAGTGAATAACATTTATATTCTCGTTACAGTGGTACCTGTCAAGGGGTGGGATATATTAGGCAGCAAGTGAACAGTCAGTTCTTCAATATCATGTATTAGAAGCAGGAAAAATGGGCAAGCGTAAGAATCTGAGTGACTTTGACAAAGGTCAAGTTGTGATGGTTAGACGACTGGGTCAGAGCATCTCCAAAACGGCAGGTCTTGTGGGGGTTCCCGGTATGCAGTGGTTAGTACCTACCAAAAGTGGGCCAAGAAAGACCAACTGGTCAACCGGCGCCCAAGACTCATTGATGCACGTGGGGAGTGAAGGCTAGCCCGTCTGGTCTGATCCCACCGAAGAGCTACAGTAGCACAAATTGCTGAAAACTTTATGCTGGCCATGATAGAAAGGTGTTTATTATGCCCGGGACATGTGTTGCATTTAATGAATAAGCGTGCACAGATACCTAATTTCATTGCCTACAAATTTGCTGAGCATTAACCCAATCATCATATTGATCTGATCTTTAGATTTGTTACATTTTCTGATATTGTTTACTGTTTGAATATGTGAACAGATGCAGCTCTACTCAACAATATAGTTCAGAACTTTGGGATGTTGGACCTGGTGAAGAAAGTTCTTGCCGGTCACAAAAGCCAGATGGACCGCTGCAGAGAGCAGTACACTCGCAGCTTAGTGGGTCAGTATATTCTGTGTGAGTTGCGTTTGTTTGCAAAAATAATTTATTTTCTGTGTAGTATCCACCGATTAATTTAAATCGGCTTATTTAATTATAGTGTGCAATCATAGTAAATCACAACACGGCACATAGGAAATTGATTGACTGGCACAACGTTCAATACAGATTAGCATTAATTGCACATTTAACTGCATTGATTGACCAATCTAATGAGCCCAGAGTGACCTCTTAACCTTTGTGTTTTTAGCCCTAGAGCAACAGTGCGACGAACATCGCAAGCGCGCCAAAGAACTGAAGAGCAAATCGCAACACCTCAACAACGTCTTGATGACCCTGACCCCTGTGACCTCGCCTCCGACTTCCAAACGCCCTCGCCTGACCCGCGCCATCTCCGGCCCCGCCGCTGTGGCTGCCACATCCGCGCAGCCCACCCACTTCACCCTGCCCATCACTCAGCTCGCCGGCATCCCATTGGACAAAATGCTGTCTGCCCCGGGGCAGTCTCCTCTGATCGGTGGATACACAGTGCTGACGTCACCGGGAGGGGCCGAACTTCAGTGTGACGGTTCGAATCTAACGATGCTGAGCGCTGCCGCAGTACCGGAGGGCACCACGGGACCCACTATTGTCAAAGTGGTCAGTCCGTTTCAGCTGGTCACGCTGCCCACAGTGGGAGCTGGAGCCGCGATACAGAACCTGGCGGCACCAGTAGGGAGAGCTGCAGGCAACACTGTGGTTGCGGTGCCTGTTAGTACGGTGAGTGCTGTTGCTACCGCAAGCACTGCTTCCGTGGAGACCGCTAAGCCGCAGGCAGAACAGACTGCAGAGCGCGGTGACGACCAGAAGGAGGAGGAGTGAAATTCTCTTGCAAAGTTTCGTTTTACCAAATGTCAGTGTGACGTATAATTTGTATACACAGGATGAACTTGTGTTGATTGGCATGGAGACTGATGACTTTGCCAGCGGTATTGTTATTGAGATATTTGGGTCTTTTTTTGGCAATCTGACATGACGTGATATTAAATGTTATTCTTTTGTTGCGTTTCATTTGATTGATTTGTAATTGTAAACTTTTTACAATGTTGTGAAAATAGACAGACAGAAGCTTCTGAAAGAGTCATTTTGTACCAAACAAGATTGGACTAAAGTAGTATTTCGTGTTCAATACAAATGAAGCTCAGATAAACGGCATTTGTGGCATAAAGTTGGTTACCAAAACAGTTATTTTCGATTCGTCCCTCCTTAATAAAAGAAAAGCGGTTACAGTAAGGGACTTGGGACAATGGACGTGAATGGTGCCAATCCATAAACGCTGAAATACACATAGATTAAATGGTAAAGACACAAGACATAAACATTATGTGTGTTAACGTGATTTTAGTGGGGCAAAATCGCTTCTACGCGTATCTGTGT
Source organism: Moxostoma hubbsi (assembly GCA_032164185.1). Lineage (NCBI taxonomy): Eukaryota > Metazoa > Chordata > Actinopteri > Cypriniformes > Catostomidae > Moxostoma > Moxostoma hubbsi. Next base: position 49,050,299 of record JAVLUX010000001.1, read on the forward strand.
ACAGTTATATCCAATACAGGGATTATAGGGTTTTGTCGCCATGGCAACAAAGTTGTAATATTGGCAATATCTTTACAGATTTAAGGTGTGTATGCGATTTTATCCCACTAAAATCACGTTGACACGTGTAACGTTTACGTCTTGTCGCTATACGTTTAAAACGCAGTGTGTATTTTGGCGTTTATGGACTGGCCTCGCTCACTTCCATTGTCCCAAGTCCCTTACTGTAACCCAGTTTTGTTTTTAAATAAATGAGGATCAATTCGAAATACTTTATGGAATTCAACACTCTGCCAATATGCTCTTAATCCAGTTTAATTTGTATTGAACCTGAAATATGCCTTTAATTTTGTACTTAATATTTTTTTTTATTTATTTTTTTTATATTCAAATATTAATACCACAATGTAAAAGTTACATTTTTTTCCCCCTTTAATCTTTTCGCATTTTACATCTTAGTTGTCTTGAAGGTACTTTACATTGATTTCCGTAAAAGGTGAAGCTGATTAATTTGACCTGTAATCTGTTATGTATAAAATCGACGACTTTAAATGGATATTTTAGACCGTATGAATCTTTTCTTTCAAAATAAATACAAATGATGTAATGATGAAATCAGAGGTTTTCATCTGTATTCCCCGAATAACCAACATCGAAGAGGACTAATAAACCCTCTCGTGTTTTTGGATCTGTAGTCGTGCGTCTACAAAACTTTGACGGACAGAATTATTAAAAGGAAAGGAACTTGTAATTCTGGTTTTGACCAACAGATGGTGCTGTTTATCGAACAAGACTATTATGGGCTGTCTGTGTTCGGTGTCGGACGTTCGTGATTTAGAAGGTTTGTAAATCTGATCTTTTTAAGATGCTTGGCAGATGCTGATTAGGACAGGGTCAGCGTCAAAAGTGAGGGGGACGGAACGTCAATATATATATATAAGATACATTTTTAAGGCTCTCAATCGATTAAAATTGAATTGTATTAATCGCATGACTGACCAGTGAATTTAACTTCTGCATTTAGACATTTGCCGTACGAAGGACGCAGCGTAAACACATTTGCCCTGTGACAAACTTTGGTTTTATTGAAAGTGAGGGGGGACACGTCCCCCCAGCAACCCCACGTTTTCTACGCCCATGCATTAGATGAACCCCTCATGCATCTCAGAGATGCATGTGTGCTACCTGGGGAAATTAGCCCAATAACCCATTTCACTTTCAGAAGAAAAGTCACACAAAACATATTTCCAGTGCAATGTGAGCAGGTAAAGTTCTTGCCATTTATTGGTCATTTTAAACATGCATCGTCTGCAATAGGCTATTGGTTTACATTGGGGTACGTCAACGGGAAACAACAAGTGGTTGGTCACTGAAAACGTCCAGTTGGCATGATTGACATTCGTGATGCTTCCAGATGTTAGCAGCCAGATTGGGATGGTTAAACAGCCTCAACACGGATGAAAACATGACATTAGTGAAGAAAAAAACTGGAATGCATTGGTTGAGTCCGTAACCTATAACCCGTAGTCCTCGTAAGATGAGGGTTCCTCAGCAGAGCGCACGGAAATTTTAAAATGACGACGTAAAAAGCCGCCATATCGCTTTTGGTTGTCCCATCTCAACTTCGGACGAATTCTTCGCATGAAACCGCCGTATCTTTTCTGCAACATCTGCCGGCTGTTGTCATCCGCGACGTCGCGTGTCTTTGGCCCGAATTTCCGAAGAAACCCTCCGTAACGTTTGACTTCGTTTAAAGGAGAATCGTTGTCGTAAACTCCCGTTTCATTCTCATCCGTGACATCTTCCCCCTCCTCGTCTTCCGTTATCGACGGGACGTCTCGCTCGCCCAGTTTCGGGAGCGTTTCTCCGTATTTCTTCGCGAACAATCCTTTAAGTACGGCGTTCTCCTTCCAGGGCGAGGAGAATAGTTTATTTTTATTTTTATTCTTATCGATCCTCTTTATGAATCCCCCGTATCGTTTGACGAGGTTGGATGCCGCCGGCTCTTGGAGCTCGTCCGCGTTTAACGGGCTTCGTTCTCGGTCAACATCGGCGTTGAGGTCCGACAATTCATTTGAAAGCTCCTGTAATGCCTTCTCGCATCTTTCTAGTGATCTAGTGGATGGGACGGCTCCTTCACATTCACAAGTCTGGAAAAAAAGAAAGCAAGTTTAACTTGACTCCGTGCACTCTTAAAAAAATAAAGGTTTTAATAATATTAAAAAGGGTTGATTGACGGATGCTCTAGGATGCATTTTTAACTTTTGTAGTAGGAAAAAACCCATCTATGTCTAGCTACTAGTTGTATTGCCATCGGGATTGTTATAGCCTATGTTCTCAATCAAGAACGTTCTCGTTTGGTTGTTTTTTTTTGGGGGGGGGGGGGGGGGGGTCCAAAATGTTTTCTTGGTAAAAGGGTCTAAAATGCTCCAAATAACCTTCATGCATAGCAGATATTTTTGTTTTTGTTTTATGTTTTTAAAATATTTTTCATTTATTTTATTTTATTTTATATTTTATTTTTTTTGTATTAAAAAGGCATTTCTGATATTTTCACGTGCCACTTCTACAACATTAAAATCTGCAATTGAGCGCGCTATTTTCCCGCGCGCTCTCGCGCTCTCCGTGGTGCTGAAACCGCGCAAAAATAGAAAAAATATATATTTTTTTTTTATTATTATTCTTCTTTATTGTATTATTATTATTTATTTATTTTTTGTGCAAATTGCAAAAAGAACATGACGCTTTTTTATTTTTAAAATAATTTATATTCATATTTTTCATTCAGAAAAAAAAAATCTCCATTTTATTTTGTTTTAAAGTCATTTGCATCATTTTCCATGTGCAGATCTGCTCATTTATTACATTTACGATGGCTTGAATGGTAAGCTCATGCAAAGCAAAAATACGGAAAACTGAGAGCGATCTTACCAAGCGGCTGACTGCAGGGTTCACGTCTGAAATCTGTTGCGCGCATCTCAGACACTGCGCTGCGCAATCTGCCTGACTCAAGGTTGGCAAGCTCAGCATCAACACCAAAACAGACCACTCCATCATCTATAGTGATTCCTGAGGTACAAGAGAAGAATACAAACAAGCATCGCAGGCTATAAGTACACGAATCCCTTTAATTTGAAACTGCCTGGCGTGTTTGAAGTTCAACACCAGTCCATTCATTACATTTAAAGTGCCTTACTCATCCACATTTAGGCATGTTTGTTTAATTCTCTTCTGGGTATCTACTATCCAAAAGCTTTAGTAAACATATTGCACGACATTTAGTCCATTACCTTGTTTGAACAGAGCTTGCTTGTTCTCCAAGCCTCAGTCACTTGGGGAAACTGGCTGAAACTTTTTTTTTTCTTTCGGTTCTTTGATAGATTCACTCTTTATCCATCCACGGTTTGCTCTTCTTCCGATTCAACGCACTCTCCATTCTTTTATTCAAGCAGCCCACGCAGTCATCTGAATGAACGTTCGCCTGACCAATGAGAACAACGATCCAGTTGATTGATGGATTGATTGATCCCGCCCACGCGAGGATGGGGCCCTTCAAAACAACAACAAAAAAAGAGGTTTCGGTGTCAACGCAGTTTTGTCAGTAACCTTTATTTAACCAGGATTAAAACTCATTGAGATAAAATCTCTTTTACAAGGGTTACTTGTAACACAATGCCAAATAACATGCCCCAATAGTTGAGTAAGGGGTGGTGGTGGTGGCAGGGAGGGGTTATGGACCATGCTTTCTCCAGGACAGTTGGGGTGGCAAGTGGGGTGGCAAAGCTAATTTTTAAGGTGGCAGCTGCCACCACGTGCCACCCTTCTGGCCCTACCCCTGTCAAATAAAGCATTAAACAAAATACATAGTCATATCCAGTAAAATGTTCAGTACCGTCGCTCCCTATACGCATACTACGCAGTCTGTGTAGGGCACCGACTCCCTAGGGGGGCACCAGAAAATGACTATACTCAAAGTTGTTTACAAGTGCCATGAATTCAGCCAGTGGATGAGCACTGAAGTTTTAAGAGTTCCTGTAAATTGTTCCAAGTTTATGGGGCGTTAATCTTGATGTTGTTTTTTTTAACCTGGTCAGTTACTTACTGCACAGTAATGAGATTAAAATAACCTAAAATTAAAGAATAATTAAAGTACTTGTAGTACGAAGTGTTTGGAATTGTAGAGTTGGAGTCTCAACTCTACTCAGCCCCGCTTCGAAGAGGAGTGATGTGCCATGAGCAAATTGTGGGCTTAAATCGTTGAGTTAGGTCAAGGCAGGCTCTGCCTGGCCCTTAACCTCTAATGGATGTTGTACACGTTGTACACGTCCACCATGCCAAAAGTTTCTGGGACTCCAAAATTCAATGTGCATGTAATGGGGCTTTCGAAGATGTATATGTGCAGTAACCGCGGACACGTGTAATGGTTAGGAAGGATATGGCCTATTTAAAATAATGCAGATATTTAAGCGCATTATAGACAGCAAAGTTGGCACTTTAAGTGAATTTGCTCTCAAGTTTTAAATTAATTTTTACAGGACATTTTTAGGGCGCAGTCTCACGCAAAAGTTGTCCTTAATTTGGCGTCTGACCACAGTTAGTCAAATGTCAACAATCTTTGAGACAAATGCTAGTTTTTAAACAACATATATTTTTTGGATGCACTTGTGAAATGGCTAAATCTTATGTTTCTTATGTTGGAATCTCAGAATCTCAACAAAGCTCCGAGTTCCCAGGACGTGAATGCCTCCAAGTGGAGTGGTGTGGTGGTGTAGTGGGCTAAAGCACATAACTGGTAATCAGAAGGTTGCTGGTTTGATCCCCACAGCCACCACCATTGTGTCCTTGAGTAAGGCACTTAACTCCAGGTTGCGCCGAGGGGATTGTCCCTGTAATAAGGGCTCTGTAAGTTGCTTTGGATAAAAGCGTCTGTCAAATGCATAAATATAAAATATAAGTAGAACCTCTGAGTTGCCATCTCGTAACACCGACACGATGGGAACGAAGCATTAATATCAATAACTGCCCAGTAATTAGACCCTTTCACTTATGGATTAAATGAATCATAGCTGACTGAGAATAGTATATTTTTACAATGGCATCAATGACTGAAATCTATTGATTTTGAATGATGCTGCATCCACACCACTAGGTGTCAGTCCAAAATCACAAAGACAAAAGGATACTGAGTAGACCTTAAATTATCTAAAAAACAAAGCATGAATGGAGTGTGTGCGTTCACCGGTTCAAGCTGAAAATATTGTGGAAAATTCCCTAGTTAAAAAAATACATGAAAAATTTGAATGATTATAAACTACATAAAGTTACAATTACCAAAGTCATTTTTAGCAAGTCAGTCCACTTGGCGGCCATCTTCGGAACGCACTTGGGCAGCTATTGTCTATGTAAACAAGCACAGCTTCTATATACTTGATTGGGGAAAAAACAAAATCTCCAAAACGGTTAGTAACGGTTATGATCAAAGACCATATTTCAAATCATCAGTAAAATCTGACAACATTGGTAACATAAATTGCGCTTCTTTACCTCAGATTTACGCCAAAAATTGCAATTTTCCTGGCTTTTCTAGCCAATGCACATGCATATTCTAGAGTTGATTAACAGGCGATGTCTGGATCTAAAAGGCGATTGGCTCTTTTACCTGTAAGGTGGAACTTCCTTTTCGACATCCGTTTGACCGTTCCAATTTCTCCCATTCGTTTTGATAGAAGTGGCCCATCTCTGCTAAATAGCCTCTGCTATTGCGAAGCATCAGATGATAACCATTAAAACCAATTTATTTTGGGTATTTAATAGTTTGTATTGGTTTCAATTACAAATATGTATCGATCCCTATTGGTACCACAAGATATGCCTCCGACAGAAGCCAACACATTACCTTTAGAGACCCACATGAACCATTATAGCTTCCATTAAACCAATACAATTCCCATTATAAACATTAAAGCAATTCAAATGTTTGTGAGCATTTCTATCGTGCACTTTTGTTTCAGTAGTGCTGTTGGAAAGTAATATTAATACAGGAATGACTTGCAAGCACTGCAATGACCATTCACTGTAAGTGTTTGGAAATAAAGCTGCAATGCAAATGAATGGCGACTGAGGCTAACCTTCGGCTAAATATCGTCTTTTGCGTTCATTTTGCGTTTTGGGTCAAAAGGGCACAACGAGCACATTATGTTATTGCCAACACCTCAGTAGGGAGGTATCTGGTATAATGTCTCACCGTACAGTGAAAAATAGTTGTCAGTGATGTTCAGTGCATAAATGGTTGTTTCTAAGCAACATCACACTAGAGTATAATGTGTGTTAGTCTCTTGAGCTCGGACACGTCAATCTTCCTGCAAGTTGAACAATTCATTCTGGCCGCTACTCACGGATCAACCTTCACTCCAATACATATATCGTCTAGTCCTATATATTCTGTAAAATGTAACAATTAAACCATTTCTGCTTGTGGTAATCTAGTCCTGGCATTTAAAAATGTGTCAAAGCAAGAAAGTCAGAACATTCTTACACGCAAAGCAAAGAAGGAGGGGGTCTGGACAGAGCCGTGTTGTGCTCTGTTGTGAGGAATACGTCCTAAATGAATAATTAATCTAACGCTGGGGCCTGTTCAAACACAATCCTCAGTTCTCTATGTGGCACTGTTTTTATATACTCCGCTGTTCCGTCATCAGTGTTTGCTCTTCCAAGTTACCTGGAAACAAAAGCATTTAAATCCTGAGTCATTCTTGATGGAGACATCCTCTTTTACATCCAGAATTGACACATGAAGAGTGAACGCTTGGTCATCATTTACTCACCCACATGTTACAATCCCGTGTGACTTTCTCCCATTGAACACAAAAGGAGATGTTAGGAAGAATGTTATGAACTGACAGTTTAAAGTGCTCATTTATGTTGTAATAAACAACTATTGTGTAGGTCACCCTTGTACCTGACCCAGCTCCGACCCATCAAGGCATGGACTCCTCAAGAGCTGTGAAGGTGTCCTGTGGTATCTGGCACCAAGACATTAGCAACCATTGGAAACCATGTGGCAGGGCGCATTATCCTGCTGAAAGAGGCCACTGGGAATACCGTTGCCATGAAGGGGTGTACTTGGTCTGCAGCAATCTTGAGCAAACATCCACATGAATGCCAGCACACAAGGTTTCCCAACAGAACATTGCCCAGAGCGTCACACTGCCTCCACCGGTCTGCGTTCTTCCCATGATGCATCCTGCTGCCATCTCTTCCCCAGGTAAATGACGCACACACACACGGCCGTCCACATGATCTACAAAACATAATTAAAAATGTGATTCATCAGACCAGGCCACCTTCTTCCATTGCTCCATGGTCCAGTTCTGACGCTCACGTGCCCATTGTAGGCGCTTTCGTCGGTGGACAGGGTGAGCATGGGCACATGCAGCCCCAATAGCAGCAATCTGTGATGCACTGGGTGATCTGAGACCTTTCTATCCTGGCCAGCATTACGTTTTTCAACAATGAGTGCTACTGTAGCTCTTCTGTGGGATCGGACCAGACGGGCTAGCCTTCACTCCCCAAGTGCATCAATGAGCCTTGGGCGCCCATGACCCTGTCGCCGGTTCACCGGTTGGTCTTCCTTGGTCCACTTTTGGTAGGTACTAACCACTGCATACCGGGAACACCCCACAAGACCTGCCGTTTTGGAGATGCCAGTACATTCTGGCAACAGTGGTGCCGTGACCCGGATGGGAGTGACCTCAAGTGGTGCACTAGCGACTGACGCTAGAGGCTGTAGCCTTTAGCCTCCTCGTTAGCATACCCGCCTCCCACGCCGGAGACTTCGGTTTGAGTCCTGTTCGGAGTGGGGGCGAGAAGGACCGGCAACACTAACACCAAACTCTATTGCAATCTGTTGTTGTTGAATGAATGCATTAAACGCTCACGTTTTGTTCAAAAGTGTTCTGGAAGTCGTTGTGCTCGTTTGCTTTGCTTATTTCTCAAAGCTTACATGCAAACATGTTTATTTCTGAGCATACTTGCTTGGTTAAGCGTTGGTATCGCTGCTGTGTGTGATGTTTTGAGAGCCCCTGACGTAAAGAGAAATTGGGAGATATTTTTAGCCCACTGTGATTGAAAATCACCTGAACTTTCTCCTGCATATGGTTTGAACGTAACCATAGCAGCAAAGGCAATTGTGTTGTTGCCATAAATAATCGCAGTGGGAGTTGCATCTTTGAACTTCTCATAACACCCCATAACCCTGAACTGATCCTCAAGAATTGAGTTGCGAAGCATTAACAGATGAATGGAGAAAACGTGTGCTCGTGTGCTTTTTACAGGTTGGTAAATACATGTTTTTCTAAAGCTCCGAGAGACATGATGAACATGTTTGCCGTGATTCATTTGGACCAAAAATACTTTTCAGAGATGGACTTGAAACATATAAAAGCTGTTTGTAATGCCTTGTTTTCACCAACTACACCATGCTTTTGAATTAGCAGATAAATGGGAAAAATGTTGTCCTGATGTGCTTCATTTCTGCACAGCTATATCATCAAAGAAAATGAGTGAAAGTGTTAAGACCATATTACCGCATGACTGACTCAGCCCAAAACAGATATGCTAGAAACTCCATTAAAACCTGTTTACTTGAGACAGAATGACTCTTTTAAAAATATGAAATAAGAAAAACAGTGTTTAATGTAAACATCCAGGAGGCCAACAATATGGACTGACAAGCACTCTCATAAAATTGCAAAACATTCATTAAACATTCCCACATTTCATAGTGAAACAAAGTTCATTAATACATTCCTTGTCAAGGAAGATTTGCAATGCTCACCATAAGTCATCTACCAAATGAATGAATGTAAATGCAATAGAAATCCTCAAGAAATGATTTGAATTCTGTCTTAAGTCACTAATGGTGCACAACTGCGATCTCTTTGGAGACCAAGGTCGCTTTATTCTGTACTGATTCCCATTGAAAATGAGGGCCATTCGGTATTTCTCTTACATAGAAACACGTCATGCATCTTTATATTTATGCTTTTTTTTTCAGTGTTATTGCATGGACAAGCTCATTGAAGAATAACTTTAGAAAGTGAAGAGCGAAAGGTTTGAACACAAGCTGAAAGAAGTGTTAGCACATTCATCATATGCTCTCTGCGTCAGAGGATAGACTAGGCCTCAGATTACCCCTATGTACAATCGTAATGAGCAGAATAGCATCTCATAATACAAAACATGTTGAACCTTGAGGCAGATGGCCTACAACAAAATTAGGTTGTGTGCAATCAGCGCTTGAGCACTCTGCTGATGATGAGAATTGTGTCAAGTGTCCTGTACGTGGAGACTCAGACCGAATCATACCTTGGGCTTCAGAGTGTTGCTCTGTGGTTGCTAGGGTGTTTTGGCTGTTTCCAGGGAGCTGCTATATGCTTGCTAAGGTGTTCTAAGTTGTTTCCAGGGCATTATGCAGTTGCTATGGTGTTCCCTGTGGTTACCAGGGTGTTGCAATACATTCGCTAGGGTGTTCCGAGTGGTTTCCAGGGCATTATGCAGTTGCTAATATGTTCTGAGTGTTTTTTAGAGTGTTGCTGCTAGGCGCTTGTTAGGGTTTTATGGGTGGTTACTATACAACCGCTAAGGTGTTCTGAGTAGATTTGGGGCATTACTATATGATTTGTTTAGGTGTTCTGAGTGTGTTGTAAAGTGTTATTATGCAGTTGCGAGGGTGTTCGGAGTTGTTGCCATGCAGTCGCTAAAAAGGTCTTTCGAGTGGTTATCGGGGCATTACTATGTGGTTTTTTAAAGGTGTTCTGAGTGTGTTGTAAAGTGTTGTTATGCAGCTGCTCGAGTGGTTATTTGAGCATTATTATATGGTTTGTTTAAAGGAATAGTTCTCTCATTATTCACTTACCGTGATACAATCCCAGGTGTGTGTAACTCTCTTTCTTTAGCAAAACACAAAGATTTTTAGAAGATATAGAGCTCTGTCAGGTCCTCATAATACCAGTAAACGGGTGCCAGAACTTTGAAGGTCAAAAAGTCACATTTAGTGAGCATAAAAGTAATCCATGTGACTCCAGGCGATCAATGAATGTCCTCTGAAGCAAATCGATATTTTTGTGTAAAAAAATAAATTGCGACTTAAAACTATATAAACTTTTAAAAAAGCTTCCTGCCAGCAGTTGACGCATCACGTAGTTGCTAGGGTGTTCTGGGTGATTGCCAGAGTTTTGCTTTACAGTTGCTAAGTGTTTAGTGGTAACAAGGGCATTTAGTTATAAAGTTTCATAGGTGTTCTTAGTGGTTGCCAGGGCGTTGCTACTGTATATGGTTGCTAAGGTATTCTGATTGTTACCAGATCATTACTATGTGGTTGCTAAGGTGTGCTGAGTGTTTTGTGGAGTGCTGCTATGCAGTTGCTAGGGTGTTGTGGGTGGTTGCTAGGGCCCTGCTATATAGTTGCTGAGGAATTCTAAGTTTTTTTTAGACTGTTGTTATGCGGTTACTAAGGTGTTCTGAGTGGTTTCCAGGGCATACTATACGAGGCATACTATACGATTGCTAATGTGTTTTTTAGACCATTGCTATGAGGATGCTAGGGCACTGCTATATGGTTGCTAATGTTTTGAGTGTTTAGGGCCAGGGACGGATTACCAACCGGGGCCAGTGCCCAGGGGCCCTTGACTACCAGGGAACCCGTGACTGCCCAGGGGTACCTTGGGCTTTAAGGCTGCGTGATCTAATTTGATGACCCCCCTGCTTGAAAATCCTCTTGAGCATGAACAACGAACCCCTTGGGGGGTTCTTGGAGATAATTGACCCCAGGGCCTTTGCACGTCAAAATCCGCCCCTGGTTAGGGCATTACTATGCAGTTAATAAGGTATTCTGGGTGGTTGCCAGGGGTGTTCCTAAATAGTTGCTTATTGGGTGGTTATTTACTGGTCCAAGTCAAAAGAGCAAACCACCAAGTCTCAATGATATTCTGGTCCCTACTGCAGACATGGCTCGGGTCTCTCCTTTTAGTTATGCACCAAAGTTTAATACTTAAAATTTGTTCATATCCAGATCCCCAAGTATGAGCAATAGTAATAGTGACCTTTTGTGTCTAACACGGATGATTTGAAAAACATCCACCCCTCATTGTTTGCAGTGTATCTTGAATGCTGTTGGCTCTCTTCATCTTTATTTAAAGAGAGATATAAGCTCTTCCCTTTCAGCTTGTTTGAGAAAGACTGCTGAGAAATAATTCAAATTGAAGTCAGCTACTCATCCTCCCATGATCCCACTCTACGGTCCTAATCTCAAATCAGCGTCTAAGATGTTCCCAGACATGCTGGAAGTACAGAGACAAATAGCAGGTCTGATCTCAGAGCAGGGTTCAAAGACAGAGTTCTGTGGGTCTCGTAACCAGCATGGAGCCTGTGTACACAGTTTGGAGGCTGAAAGCTTTTCGACGTTTCCGGATGGATGACAAACGCTTTCTGTTCCAGCGCAGCAGGTCTGGGGGGCCATGGTTCTAGGAGAACATGACAAGGGACAATGACTCGCACACTTTGTTTTACTTGGTTTATATTCTCCGATTTACAAAGGAAATGACCCTGGTGCAAAGCCATCCAATAATGCTTGAAGCACTGAAAACTGTCAATGAATGAAACGTGACATTTTTTTGTACTGTTGATGTCTTGCATCACTGCTATAATTCAATCACTATTCATCAACATTATGAGTCACTTCATCACTTCTTTTGACTGTTTGATACTCTTCATGGTCATATCCCTTTTGATGGGTGTCCTAACGGCACAACAAGCTAATATTTCATCCTGAAGCCAGTCATTTCAGATATAGTTGATCTAAAATGTGCATTACTCACCATCAAGTCATTCCAAACACTTATGCTGTTATTTTTCTGTAGAACTCCGGGTTTACCAACTGTGCTGTATTACCTAAGTCGTCACATATTTCAGAGGGGGTATGCTCGAGGGGGGACCCCGTCCTGTACTGAAGCACTAAAAATGCTCAATTGTCCCGTATTCATGTGGTGAACTTGAAGATTCATTTTAAAGCAATAATCTGGGTTCAATACAGTACAAATTAAGCTCAATCAACAATTTTGGGGCGTGATGAAATAAACCAACCCCCCCCCCAACCACTACCAACCCCCAAAATGAAAAAGCTCGGATCATTTACTCACCCTCATGCCATCCCAGATATGTGTTAACAGAAACTAAGATTTTTAGAAGAATATTTCAGGTCTTTTGCTCCATACAATACAAGTGAATGGTGGCCAGAAGGTCCAAAAATCACATAAAGTAATCGTAAAAGTAATCCATATGACTCCAGTAGTTTAATCAATGTCTTCTGAAGTGTTCCAATCTGTTTTGGGTGAGAACAGACCAAAATATAACTCCTTTTATCACTGTACATCTTGCCATTGTAATCTCTAGGCACAATCATGATTTCAAGCTTGATTACAAATCCTTGTGCTCCACGCAGGTGCATAGCCCTAGATGGCTTGAAAAAGCTTGAAAGCATGATCGCCAAATGAGACCACTGTCAAGGAATTATATTTTGGTCTGTTCTCACCCAAAATCACCTTGAGCAATTCTGAAGATATGGATTTAACTTCTAGAGTCTGATGGATTACTTTTACAATGCCTTGATGTGATTTTTGGCCCTTCACATTTCTGGTCACCATTCAGTTGCACTGGACCACCAGAGCTGAAATATTCCTCTAAATAATCTTTGTTTGTGTTCAGCATCTTGGATGGCATGAGGATGAGTATACATGTTGAGAGTTTTCAATTTTGGGTGAACTGTTCCTTTAAAAACGCGTCTCGAGACCCCAGCGTTCCCGCTTGCGCTTTGTCAAGCTTTTTTTATTTAAATGCACGAACGCACCCGTTGTGATCGCGTTCTCTAATTTAACATTTGACCAGATCATCACACATCAGAACAACAAAAATGATTTCTCTTGTGTCTGCAAACCAGGCAAGCTTTCGCGCCCTTAATTGCTTTTTTTCTTCCCCTCCCGACAATACGCTCTGGCTATTGTTTTATGTTGGTGAAAATGCTTATGACGTCATTCATCAATACAAGTCTGGAATCTGCTCTAAGTAAAATGAATACACAGTTTACAGTCTTGGCTTCACAGAGTGTTTTTCTGTTTACAGCCAGAAGGGGGCGTCCGCCACCACTCACCGTGACTCCATGGATGAACACAGATTCAACATCAGAGAGGGGCAGCAAGTGTTATGGCTCCCTTGAGAATATAGAGCAAGACTGTCCACACAGACAATCATATCAGCCTGTCAATCAGAAGTTGATTAATCTGGTATCCGTGATTGTAATTAATATACAGTGTTATTGTTGCATTATTGCTTTTATTAATAGACTCAATTATTGCTCGATTTTGTGTTTTAAAGTATACAGAATGTGTTACTTCCCTGACTAGTGTGACAGACCAGGACTCAACAATAAAGGAGGCCTGATGGCCAAGGGACACCTGACAGAATTGTCACTTACCCCTCTCTATCGGGCAAGTACCGTGCTGACTTGTCACTGCGTCTTACATTTGTTGACCATGTAGAGTACATGTGTTTGATGAGTTTTTGTTGAAATATGTGACACGTGAAGCCATTGAAGCTCTTAGATTTTTGATTATTATAAAGATTATATCAAATCTGTTGGATTTTTTATTTCTATTAAAACGATGTAACCAGGGCTGGACTGGGAATTGAAGCAATTCAAAATTGAAGTACCAGCTGTTTTCAGCAGGGGGCAGTAAGTGCAACTCCAGCTGTATGGGCAACGCAAAACTGACTACAAACCACACTCAGGCTGGCTTGGAAATATTCTCACGTAGCCAGACCTTTGACTATAACGGCAACGGTATGGACCATATACGTAGCAGTTTAAATTGGACAAGAACCGCCCGCTTTGACTGGAAAAACTGTATAGACATGGGAAAGAAATAATTTCTTTAACCGAAATGACTGAAATGGCAAAATGGATTGCTGTGAACTGCAGGCCAATGATTGGTTTATGTTCAATAATATGGAAATACACAATATATTGCATTCTAATAATTGCAACTTTTTGTATTGTCCCATCAATGCTTTCTTCGTCTGCCACAATAATTTATTGCATTTATGTAACCGGTCCTGCTCGACCCGCTTAGAGCGGGATTTGAACCGGGGTCTCTGGCATACCTGCCAACAGTCCCATTTTTCCACCCCTCCTCATGCTGTACACTCGATTGACAATTTCTCCCGATCAACTCACAATTTTCCACATCCATGCATTTCTTATGAGAATGTATTAGACCTCTGGGTAGCGTTGCCACCTGTCCCGTCAAATACGGGATGGTCCCATTTTTAAATATGAGATAGCGTTGCCACCTGACCCGTCAAATACGGGATGGTCCCATTTTTAAATATGAAATAGCGTTGCCACCTGTCCCGTCAAATACGGGATGGTCCCATTTTTAAATATGAAATAGCGTTGCCACCTGTCCCGTCAAATACGGGATGGTCCCATTTTTAAATATGAAATAGCGTTGCCACCTGACCCGTCAAATACGGGATGGTCCCATTTTTAAATATGAAATAGCGTTGCCACCTGACCCGTCAAATACAGGATGGTCCCATTTTTAAATATGAAATAGCGTTGCCGCCTGTCCCGTCAAACACGGTGATCGTCCCATTTTTAAATATGAAATAGCGTTGCCACCTGTCCCGTCATACACGGGATCGTTCCATTTTTAAATATGAAATAGCGTTGCCGCCTGTCCCGTCAAACACGGGATCGTCCCATTTTTAAATATGAAATAGCGTTGCCGCCTGTCCCGTCAAACACGGGACCGTCCCATTTTTAAATATGAAATAGCGTTGCCACCTGTCCCGTCAAACACGGGATCGTCCCATTTTTAAATATGAAATAGCGTTGCCGCCTGTCCCGTCAAACACGGGATCGTCCCATTTTTAAATATGAAATAGCGTTGCCGCCTGTCCCGTCAAACACGGGATCCTCCCATTTTTAAATATGAAATAGCGTTGCCGCCTGTCCCGTCAAACACGGGATCGCTCCATTTTTAAATATGAAATAGCGTTGCCACCTGTCCCGTCAAACACGGGATCCTCCCATTTTTAAATATGAAATGATGTGTCCCAAAAACAAATCAACAGCCTATACGATACGATTTGTCCCGCCAGCTGTTCAGTTGGCATCACGGCGAAGTTGTTCCAGATCGTTAATGTAACATTGACACAAGTTGGACATTTTTCATAAGGTGACTAAGGAGTCGTCCGAAAAGTCCTCACATTGCACTAAAACTGTGAATGTTTTTTTTGGTTTGTTTTTCAAGAACAGAAGTTTCAATGTAAACGTTCAATAAGATCCAACAATGTAGCTATGAGAACAACATAACAATATGAGTCACAAAGACAAGAAGTACAGGTGAAGGAAAAATAAATAGTTAATATAATTAAAGAAATCATACAAATTGTGGCACTGTGTTTAATTTGTCCTCGTTAAAACATTTTGCCCTTCACGTTGTCATGGCAACGCAAGTGACATGAGACGTGCATCGTGTAAAAGAAAATTACAGACAAAGAGGAGAAAGATGGAAAGTGAAAGAAGCATATGCGTGAGTCATAGAATACAGCGACCCTGAAAGTTGCGAGAGGAAAATGCCTACAGTAAAGACAGAAAGAATGAATGATGGGGGTCAAGAAAACTCAGAAAGAGTTTCACAGTCAGAATGACCTAAAAAAAGAAAATAACACATGAGGTCAAGTGGGCTTGTTCAATGCCAGAACAGCAATAATGTATTTAAAAAAAACACCAATTTTGCATCCAGCTGTCCGTTCTCAGAGGCTGGATCAAGTATGTCCATTAACATCCAGGGGCCCGTGTTCATCTTCGCTTAGCAAGCCGGTGAGTCACAAACTACCACAAGAGAAATATAATGAAACAGCTCAAATGCCTCAAGAATAATGACCACAACTATTATTTTTCTATGACACTATCCTCAGAAGCACACCAGTGTAATTTATAAACATGAGGAGGTGTGAGTATGTGAGGCAGAATTTAATGAGTTGAAATCAGCCTGCTGTGATTTGATCTGCAACCCACTTCTCGGCGTCACGTCTCCAAGTGCCCTTTCAGCCTGACACTATCACTGGCTTTGAGTGGGCTGCAATTAAATCTGTAAACTCTTGGGCAGGAACTCTCCTCAGAGCCCACTCGGTGTTTCCAATTCAATTATACACACACCATGTAGTTTATTGAAAGGCATCATATTTTTTTCTGAAGGGGTTTGTGTCCATTTTAAAGCTCCATGCTTCTATTGTTGAAAATAATGCAACATTATTCGTTGTGGCTCTCACGAATCGAGTTTATTATGAAGTCATAGTGCCATCGATTATGGTGCTGTGATGTCATATTGTGTGCTTTGATTTTAGGCAATGTGACACAAGACAACAGTCGGATGGCATTTCATGTTTTGGACAGTGTCAATAGTGGTTAAAATCTAAAATCATGTTTCAGTCTCTCTCAAACGCATCCGCTTTGTAACTGGAGCCGTGACTGGACTTTATTTGATTTTTGCATCTGGACAGCCTGTAACAAACTGTTATTTTATGATATAAATATAAATATATATAAAATGTGTGCAGATAAATCTTTAAACATAACTTGTATATTTGTATTAGTTTCTAAATGTTTAATGGAATTATTTAAGTATATATATATATATATATATATATATATATATATATATATATATATATATATATATATATACAGTATATATATATATATATATACAGTATATATATATATATATATATATATATATATATATATATATATATATATATATATATATATATATATATATATATATATATATATATATAAAAGTGGATTATATCTGTTAATGCAATTAATTGTAATGCAACTAATTACATGCATATTTTCCCCCATATTATGTGCATATAATAAACCTACTTGTTTTGTAAATTAAAAATGTATGTCTTGAATCATTAAAATTAATTTTCATGTTAATTTAGATTTGCAGGTTGGGGGTATCCTATTAAAACAAACTCTCCTGTATTAAAAAAATATCAAACACTAAATATTAAAACAAGTAGTTCACATGCCCAAAGACGCATGAACCACTTTGAGAAAGCATGACAAATAATATGCCAACTTTTTGGCCCACACGTGCATATATGGTTAAATAAAACGATTGTAATTCATATAAATAATATAAAACCTATGCAAATAGCCATAATGATGAAATATTTACAAAAGTATCTGAGAGTGATACATTTTAGGAATAGTTCTCCCAAAAATGAAAATGTTCTCATCATTAATTCACCCTCATGATATCCCAGGTGTGTATGACTTTCTGTCTTCACCTGAACACATTTGAAGAAAATTAGAAATATCTCAGCTCAGCTGGTCCTTAAAATGCAAGTGAATGGAGATTTAACTTTTGAAGTTACAAAAATCACAATCACAGTCAGAATAAGCATCATCCATATGACACTAGTTGTTAAATTAACGTCTTCTAAAGCTTCACTTGTGAAACGTACCAGAGGGGTTTGTTTATAGTTAAAAAAGTACTTAAATATTGATATTTTTTTCAGACCAAAAGCAATCGTGTTGCTTTAGAAGACATTCATTTAAACGCTGGAGTTGTATCGATGACGTTTATGCTGACTGTCTGTGATTTTTTGAGCTTTAAAAAGTTGATCACCATTCACTTGCATTGTACGGACCAACAGAGCTGAGGTATTCTTTGTTTATGTTCAGCAGAAGAAAGAAAGTCATTCACATCTGGGATGGCTTGAGGGTGGGCAAATGAGAGAATTTGAATTTTGGGTGAACTCCTTTAAGAAAACCATAAAATCATAAAAATAACAAAACATAAACACACAGGCAGACAAAGAAATGGGGATCCTGACACATATTTGCGCATCTCTGTGATGACGTCAAGGCTCGTCTGCGCGTGGCTGCGGGTGCACGCAGCACCGCACGTGCCCCCCTCCTCTCATATTTAAGTCCATGTTCCCTAGGGAAAGACCACCGCACTTAACAACCCACCCAGCAACCGTAAGAAAAAAAGCGTAAGACGGTCAACGTGTAAAACAGATAAACATTGTGTAATTTCATATGATAAGCATTGGATTTTTACATCAATGTATATTTGACTGAGTTGTCTGACGTTCTATTATGTGTCGTCGTACAACAGCTCTATTATAAGCGCCAGTTTTTAAAACATTTTATTAAATAATATTTTAACATATAATTAAAAAATTATTTTGTTAAATTAAATTAATTAAAATTGACCTCTGAACGCAGAAAACTTTTAAAATATGCAATATTTAAAACACACGCACACCTGCCCTTTTGAATGAAATGGAACAGTCCGTGAAAGCCACGCCCCCTCTCGCTTCTCCTGTTGTCAATGATGTTAATATTGTTTATATTCCACAGACTTCGATGGCGTCGAAGTGAATTAAAACATCCAAACAAACCGTCGATTTCCCCCACCAAAACGACCACTGACAGCCCGCAGTTCCCTAAATAGGGACGTTATGAAAAAGACGAGTATTACCCAGAAACATATGTTCACACAGGGGGTTAAAACTCATGGAACTGCGCAAAGCGACACGGGGGAGAATAACGAGCCTCCGGCGGGGCTGCAAGAGAGCCAAGCCGCCCAACGCGAACCTGAGGCGGGATGTCAATAAAGTTCTGCGCCCGCTGCCCGTGGAGAACAACGATGACGAAGATGATCCCATGGAGGAAGAACAATGTTTCTCCACGGGCTTCCTCAAGAACGCCAACCTCGAACCTGCGACGCTCTTCAAGGCGCCCCGGTACAGTTTGATACGGGAGGTGGGTCGTGGGAGCTACGGCGTGGTGTACGAGGCTATCGCCCGCAGGTCAGGCGCCCGGGTGGCCGTGAAGAAGCTCCGCTGCGACGCGCCCGAGAAAGTGGAACTGGCGCTGGCGGAGTTCTGGGCCTTGGCGAGCCTCGAGAAGAAACACGAAAATGTGGTGCAACTCGAGGAGTGTGTGCTGCAAAGAAACGGAATGGCGCAGAAAATGAGCCACGGGAACAAGCGATCCAAACAGTATTTGAGATTAGTGGAAACTTCATTGAAAGGTAAATGACTTTGTTTAGACTGATAGTAAGTGGCTGATCAATACAAGTGATCAGAAACAATTGGAAAGAGGTTGCAGTGTAACCTAAATTCAACCGGAAATGCATTGTATAATTACATCTAAATTAAATGCTGATTAGTTGAGTTAAATGCATTTAATCATTTTAATAAAGGATCATGTCAATACAAATAGGGCAAACTTGTTAGATTGTTTTGCTTTGTTATCTCAAGGAAATATGTGCACAGTAAGTTAAAGTGATTTATATTGAACACTTATAGTGTTTATAACACATTTTATGCGTGCAACTGTATTAAAAACCCATGCATATTAGCTTATTGTAAGTAGGAAGACAGAAGCAACCCAGTGAGTGAGGGAACATCATGTTCCTGTCCCATTATACATTAACCCCTTCACTCTCAGATAGGCCACTTGCCTCAACACTTCTGCTTATTCTCTTTGGTCACATTTGCACGTAATTAGAAGTGGATACAGCAATATAGTATTTATATGCTGCAAATGCATATTTATAATTGGGTATAAATTAGGAATAAAGTGCGAGTGACCATCACGG
Organism: Moxostoma hubbsi; assembly: GCA_032164185.1. Taxonomy (NCBI): domain Eukaryota; kingdom Metazoa; phylum Chordata; class Actinopteri; order Cypriniformes; family Catostomidae; genus Moxostoma; species Moxostoma hubbsi. Next base: position 49,070,053 of record JAVLUX010000001.1, read on the forward strand.
TGCAAATGATGTATAATGTTGTCCAATGGTGTTTAGTGGCATTTTAGGTTTATGTGTGCTTGGCTTAGAGTTGTGTGTTGGTGTAAAGTATGTTGACCTGCCATATGTGGTTGTGCTTATGTAAGTGTCACCATTCAGTGGCCTCATCCACAAAGGAAAAAATAATCCTCATGGTTTACAGGGCTTTGTTTTTAGGGCTGAGATGAACACATTTGTTTTTAATGTATAATGCGTAGGTCAGTTAATAAACCAATAAGCCACATGAGGCTGTGCATTGCAGCGATTTGACCAAACACACTTAAACCGTACAATTTTGCAGTCAAAAATGGAGTAGTTTTGCTTTGCCAACACTAAAAAGTGATTTACAATAATCCCAAAAGCTAGATGGAGTGTATATTAACTTTTCTCCCAATTTGGCTCGTGGCTCGTTGTGCATGACACTGTGGAGACTCAGCGTTTGGAGGCTCATGCTACTCTCCGCGATCCATGCCCGAACGACCACATGCCCCATTGAGAGCAAGAACCCCTAATCGCGACCACGAGGTGGTCACCCCATGTGACTCTACCCTCCCTAGCAACTGGGCCAATTTGGTTGCTTAGGAGACCTGGCTGGAGTCACTCAGCACGCCCTGGATTCAAACTCGCGACTCCTGGGGTGGTAGTCAGCGTCAATACTCGCTGAGCGACTCAGGCCCCCCCCTTAGTGATAAGTTTTAAGCCCAAACTATTCTTCAATTTTGACGCCAACGCTTCACGTCTGTGTACAGTCAAACGCTCATCCTTTCAAACCGAAATACTTCTAACCGAAGTATGTTTGGTCTTTAGCCCCAGACGAAGTTCTGGCAGTGTCCTCCTGTGAAGGCCAGGTGTAATGAAACACCCAATCAATGCTGTCAATCGGGATGATTTTCTTGGCCACGATATGCATCCTCAATCTGACATAATGTTGCATTGTCTGCCGTGACTTTTAGCCAAGATCCCATTGGGATCGTATTGTATAATCAGACAAGCGACAATTGTAAAGGATCTTAAAAAACATCCAGTGTGCAGCCGGACGCACCTGCAGTGAAAGACCAAATGTTGCATAGACAATCGTGTTCAATATACAGTTAAAGTATCTGTTTATAATGTCATTTAAACTCCATTGGAATAGTTCAAAGTATCATATTTTACTAATCGCACCTTACTTTATGGGATGACCTACATGTGTTTTTGGAAATCCTTGGGAATATAAATGTATTCCCAAGGATTTGGAAGTTCTTCGAGCACTTTCACAGTTCTGAGACCTGCCGATCTGTCTGTTTACTCTCGATGCATTTTCCAACCCTTATTTCCTCAAGTTAATCTGGGCTAGTTATTGCAGAACACAGACAGATTATCAGCTCTTAGACATGAACAGTGCTTTTTTGGAAGGAGTCCAAACGTGCTGCTCAACGGAAATCTGTGCTGAGCTATAGGCCGATTGGTGTTTTGCTAGCCGTTCTGAGTTGGCTAAAAAAACACTTTAGTTCTAGCTCAAGTAACACTCTTTGTTTAAGACTTTGGTTATGAACAGTAAAGCTGTCGAAGTTTGAACAGGACAGCGCAGAATCAAACAGAACCGCCTCTGTTTGCAAATGAGTTAGAGATGGTGGCTTATCAGTTAAAGACCAGAAGCATTCAGTGCAGAAAAGTTAAGCCTGACTCAGCAAAAATGGCTCAATGAACATTTTGTCAAAAATGGAGTAGGTTTGCTTTGTCAACAGTAAAAAGTGGTTTACAATAATCCCAAAAGCTAGATGGAGTGTATATGAACTTTTCCTGATAATAGGAGGCCACTAGGAGCTCATTGTTGATCTCCGATACGTTTTAATATATTTTTAATATGATGTTTACATTTTGAAAGGCATGAGCTCCAACAGTGAGAGATGCTCCTTAAAGTTGATGTGAAATTGACCGTTTATTTTCTTAATAGACATTACTGGTGTTATTGTCAGCGATTCATCAGTGTGCGTTATTCCAAATAACTGTTCATTGTAATGCTCCAGGAACACCCAGTTTTGATGATCTGATTAATTCCTGATGGATGAAATCAAGTCTCGCACAACGTAATTTCTCATTGAATATCCAGTTTCACTTGGAAACCCAGATTATGGAAGTAAAACTTGTGAATGTTGTTTCATGTTGACTTTGAGATCTCCAACTTAAGCCACTGCAATTGCACTTACTGATGCAATCCACTATCTTTACAGGTGAGCGTATCTTGGCTTACCCAGAGGAACCGTGCTCTCTTTGGTTTGTAATGGAGTTCTGTGATGGTGGAGACCTCAACCAGTACATTCTCTCCCGGCGACCTGACCCGCGGACCAACCGGAGTTTCATGAAGCAGTTGACCAGCGCTGTAGCCTTCCTTCACAAGAACAACATTGTTCACCGGGACCTAAAACCAGACAACATTCTCATCTCACAGAATTCAGGAAGCCCAGTAATCAAGGTCGCAGACTTTGGCCTCAGCAAGGTATGTGCGGGACTCAGCTGCATAGAGAACGAAGGCGATGATCAGGTAAACAAAAATACTGTGAACGTTAACAAATTCTGGCTTTCGTCAGCATGCGGCTCAGATTTCTACATGGCTCCAGAGGTTTGGGAGGGCCACTACACTGCCAAGGCGGACATTTTTGCACTTGGGATCATAATCTGGGCCATGATCGAGAGGATCACGTTTATCGACGCCGAGTCCAAGCGCGAGCTCCTCGGCACATACATTCGACAGGGGAGCGAGATTGTCCCAGTTGGCGAAGCCTTGTTGGAGAATCCGAAGATGGTTCTGCACATCCCGCAGAAGACTCGTAGCATCATGTCAGAGGGTGTTAAGCGACTCCTGCAGGACATGCTAGCAGTAAACCCACAGGACCGGCCCGACGCATTTCAGTTGGAAGTTAGAATGGACCAAGTCACATGTGCAGCGTAAGCTGACCCGTTAGGCCAAAACAAGCATGCAACTATTTTCAGGTGGGTGCTCGTGATTCTATTTTGTGCAACTTCTGACTAAGTGTGGCAACACACTAACGCTCCTGTATTGATTTGTGCGTCAGAAGCATCAAGAGGGAAAACGCAAGGGTTTGCAATAGCAACGCTCCCATTTTTAGCATTTGTCTCAATGCATTCTGACATATGGTCACTTGAAATTTATTAGGGGTGAGTCCATTTGTGCTTTCAGAAGTCAGAAATGCCTGCTTGCATTAAAACTGACAACGCTCTTGCCACACCCTCCAAACAGAGCTTACGCATTCCTATCCATCAAACGCTCCATCTGTGCTTTCCCTAGTGTGTAGGCACCCTAAAGTTGAAGTTAGTAATGCTTTGATGTTGAAATACTTTCTCCTTTCACAGCTTAATATGGAGAGTCATCTATAAGGCCAAAAGTGTACTTTGGTTGTCTACGTGCCACTATGTCTTGTGCACGTAACACAAATTTTATCATCATCAAAGTACGAGTGTAATGTCCGTTTGGCATTTTTTCTAGACATGCGGACAGTCCGCATCTGTGCACGTTGTCTGCATGTGCCCCTGGCGTTAACAGTACTAAGGATTGTCACAAAGCAGGCGTAGTGCGCATTGGGAAAAAGCGTCCGTTCGTGAATGATTCAGGCTAGACGTAACGGCGTGCAGTATAACAAAGGAAAAAGTGAAAAGACTTTGGCTCTGTGGTGCTATCAAAACATCACCCTGTTTGTATTAGCATTCCGACAGCCCATCATAGCATGTGAGTTTGGGGCGAGACTATCTGTTTGACTGACCAATGGGATGGGGCAGTGTTTGGCAAATCTGTTTGAAAATGAGTAATTATTTTTTGGCAATTCTGTAGAAATTACACGCTCACCCTCTGAAACCAACACATATACTTGTGTCTCGACACAAAGACCTCTTGGGTGCTTGGATGGTTATTTAACATTTGGGTATTGGCAGTGTTCACATAACTGACAGTTACGTAAACGTATTTTATGTCTTTAAAAATCACTCATGTGCCAAAATGACCTTACGTAAGCTAGGCCGTACATGCTGGCAGTAATTTCCACCTGTTTACTTCCAGAGTTCTTTGTCTATTCAAGAATTTCTCATCCATCATGCTGCTTTTGTATTTCTCTAATCAAATCAGCATATATGGCCTGTGGGGCAACATGTACCCTGCACGGCTGCCTGTCCCTATCAATCGCCCTTCTCGCTAGCTTGTTTGGTTTTTGTTAACCCATACCACACCCTGAACTCCTTTTATTAGTCATTTGATTAACAAGATCTGACACCTTTTTAGCAGCATGTTGCAAACGCTTGAGGTTATAGCATCGAAGTTTTATAGACAACACATTCCCAGGTGCTCCATGACGTGGGAAAGAGTCAAAAGTTATACAACAATGCTAGTAATACTTTTTCCTCTCATCATTTCACAGCAGCTTGAAGCAGTGTTCTGTTGGGGCAATATCCTCCCGAGTTTATTGCATTCTTTTAAGGATTTTGTATTGGATGAAGTTAAATTGAAAAGGCCAGAGGAAATTAAATTGCATTTTCGAACCCACTTAATAGCACTATTTTAATCAAAACTCAGTTTTTTTGTGTCCCAAGGCTAGAACATACGATTGCACGAGTTATTCTAAAACAATGTCTGTTTTTTTTAAAGCTAAAGGTTAGCACGCATCTCCACTGAAAGGCAAACATTAGTATTTCTTCCTTATGAGTGCTGGGCAGCATAGCTTAAACATACACTATTTTTCAATATTTTTCAGTCTGCGCATGTGCCTGCTGTGCCATACAGGCTTGCGGTCGAGTGTACTTTGAAAGGCTGTGCAAGATGGAATGGCACGTGGAAAAACAAAGTATGCCCTAACCTCAACTCGCGATTCACGAGACTAAGAAAGATCACGAAACTTGTCAAAGACGTGCTCTTTTGGAAGCTTAATGTTCAAATAAAAACCCATTCAAATCTTTATAATACTCTGATATATAATGGTACTTAATGTTATAGCGCTGAAAGAATTGTCACAAATATATAGTGAATATTCGATAATGCCCAGCCATATTGTCTATAAAGAAAAGCTGTGGTTGACCATCATTGCACTATGTTACCATCCAGTGTGCATGGGAAGGAATGGACGTGAACGTGACTCATGCATCAAGGGTTTATGGCCTCATTCCTTCAGTGAGCTGTGAGCATATAGAGCAGTTATGCAACACGCCAGGACCCAACCCCCCCCATCCACCAAACCACATGTCCTGAATGGAAGCAGCCATCCATCAAAGCGAGAAGGTCCTGGGAGACCCAAGTCTGTGTGTTCATAGGGGGGTATTTTAGGGGGGTATTTTAGGGGGTACTCTGACGTATTGACACCAGCACATTTTCCATGTCAACAGATAATCAGCTCACCGTTGACAAGAAGCCCATTGCAGCTGCAAACAGAAGCCCCCCAACCCAAATCCACTCTCCCAACATCCACCCTTCACCCAAGAGACAGTGAGGTGTCTGTGGCCTCTCATGCAGTGATGGGTTGAGGCCACTCATGTTCAGAACATTTTGTTCTTTGCCGCCAACCTTTGTATGGTTGATATTAAAATATCACAAATTTGCTGCTTCAGTTATATTTGAATTTTGGCTACGATATTGTTTCCTGTCTAAAATTATTTCAAAAAAAATATTTAACTTGAAAATAACGCTTTAAGACGATTTAAGAGGTTCCTATTTACTATTTAATGATAATAATGATTATATTCTGCTGTGCTCTTTCGTTGATTTGCTGAATCAGTAATATTTAAACTTTAAAGGAATATTCCGGGTTCAATACAAGTTTGCTCAATTGACAGCATTTGTAAGTGCCACAGCGTAACCCGGATTTTATTTTTTCTCCCCTTTTCTCCCCAATTTGGAATTCCCAATGCACTCTAGGTCCCTTGTGGTGGCGTATTGACTTGCCTCAATCCGGGTGGCGGAGGATGAATCTCAGTTGCCTCCGCGTCTGAGACCGTCAATCCGTGCATCTTATGAGGTGGCTTGTTGAGTGCGTTACCGTGGTGACATAGCGGGTGTGGAGGCTTCACGCTATTCTCCACGGCGTCCACGCACAACTCGCCACACACCCCACTGAGAGCGAGAACCTCATTATAGCGACCACGAGGAGGTTAGCCCATGTGACTCTACCCTCCCTAGCAACCGGGCCAATTTAGTTGCTTAGGAGACCTGGCTGGAGTCACTCAGCACGCCCTGGATTCAAACTCACGACTCCAGGGGTGATAGTCAGCGTCAATACTCGCTGAGCTACCCAGCCCCCCCACCCTTTTTTAAATATATATATATATATATATATATATATATATATATATATATATATATATATATATATATATGTATATATATATATATATATGTATATATGTATATGTATGTGTGTATACATTTCATATTTGAATATAGCTATGATGTTTGTCATATTTAAAAGAATTTTTTACATTTATTTAATATCTTAAAATGAACACTTAAATGTAAATAAATGTCTCTAATTTTAATATTTGAATATTTAATAATAATAATTATTATTATAATAATATTGAATATTATTTCTGGTTACATTACATACATTTTTTTCTTACGTTAACACCCCACCAATCTTGGAACACACCCCTCCTACCACCGCCTACCATCAATATTACTAATTATTATTATTATTAGTAATATTCTGCAGGGTTTATTCATTTTTTTATTAAGGTATCAAATTTGGCAGTAGGCGTAATGTTTAAAAAAAAAATCTAAATCTATTCATTGACACACAAATTTACACTTGCATGTGTTGAGTATTTTTTATTTTTTTATATTAATATTGAAATTTTAGCTTTGCTTTTCTAAAGCATTTCTAAATTCACCCTTGCATATCTACTGTCTTAAGACAGTGTGTGAATTAGATTTGTTCCTATATAAAAGGCTAAACACAAAGTTATTATTTAATTATTACTGTGATTTGTACAACTATTGTTGTATGTATTTGTTAGAAAAACAAAATGAAAGGGAGTGTTTCATCTAAACAGATTACTGTAGTTTGGCTCGCTGTGGCTGAGTTGTATCTGTGATTATAGGCATTATATAAGGCAGACCCCACAGTAGCCATTGAGTGCACAGGGCTGTTTAAATGGCAGATGCATTATGGGTACAGCATGTTCTATATATAGTAGGCGTGTTTCTGTACATGTGTTGATCAACACCACAGCTTCTGTGTCACATAAGTGAAAGAAAATGAGCTTATTTATATTTGATATTTTATTCGCACCCGTTGCGGTCTGAAAGGAAAGGAGATCTGGATATTAAAAAAAAGCATTTGTTTCTTGTCAGATCACATATGTTATTAAAGCTGGTTGAACTATTGAATGAGCATTGGGGGGAGTAAACTCCTTTGGGGGAAGGTGGGGGTGGTAGGAGGGTTGTGTTCTTAGATTGGTGGGGTGGTAATGTAAGACAGCGTTTTCATGTTATGTAACCAGAAATAACATTCACCCTACAAAATCAGTCCAATTGGAAGCTGTTTCTCTTGAACTGGTTTTCATCCATCTTCAAGCTTCAGGTTGTGATGGCAAATGCATCATTTCCCATTTGTTTAAGATGTTATGAAGTCATAATAATCTTTAGGACAGAAACAATAATCCAAAATATGGTTAGAGGCGACATTCAATTCGTGTGTGACCCAAAAAAGTCTCCAATTCGCACTTTTCGGTTCTGGATAACTGATTTTTATTTAAAGTGTTTTTTCTCAATTTCTGTATTGTACATTTTGCCAGCTCAAATTTATAAAGGCTTATGGGCAGACGGTATTATAGGGTTCCCTGCCCCTGTGCTTACAGTCAATGTTGGCTGTGGACGAAATCCAATCAGCTGGAGAAATCGATCTACAGCTCGGATGACTCCTGGATAAATCATCCACTCATCCGCTGTCCGAACACACACCTCATATTAGAAACAGAGCAAAGCATTCAATGCACAAATGAAATGGACTCCGTATTAGTCAAGAATGTGTAACTTGATTATTCAACCAATTCAAAAATAGAGAACACAACACAACAGTCTCGTAACAACTCGTAATCGTAGGTGATGGCGAAAATCGCAAGATGTTGTTTGACTTTCATCGTGAAGGTACGACGTTCATTTCCAGAGTCCAAGCAATCAACAAACAAACATACTTTAAATCAATGCAATTTTGAGCTATCCTCCTATCAAACACTTTATTATATGGAAACGTCTAAAATTTGGTAACTTGCTCCATATTTATGTATGCAATCAACTGACGTATGTCAATAACCTGTAATGAGATTCCCTTGTCTCCTTCCAATCCTCGATGCTTTCTTCTGTGGTGCACGAATGTTATTTTCCTATTAAAATCATGGTTTGGGTTACGGGTTAAGCTTAAGAAAATATCATAAGAAGTCTTGTTCAAAACCCAGATGATTCTCATTTTTTTTTTTATTGGTTCACAGCAGGGATTTTGCCATTTAAATCATGGTTGGGTTTAGGTTTGGGTTTGTGGTTAAAGTTGGGGGGAAAAAAACTCTATGGGAGTTTAATAGTCTCCAACTATTAACTAATGAACTACCACTTGTCATGAAACCGAGTTGAGGTAGGGATCTATAACTCGGCCAGGCTGACGACAATTGACAATATTTGGCTATTTTGAGATTATCGGCATTCCATGTAGGCATTCCATGTAGTGTCATTTCCAAAATATACAGACAGCCTTGTAAATAGTTTATGCACTTTTTGAGTCAAATAAATACATTTAGGAGAATTGCCTATTGAAATTCATATATTTTATATACATTTAATTTCTTTATAATTATTTTGTATTACATAAAATCAACATTATATCAGTCATCGGCCACCCTGCTCTTTAGATATTATCATTAATGGTGAAGGTCAACTGACAAAGGATTTTAAAGATACTGATAACTAAGATGGTGGAAAAGGCTGTTAACCGATTAATTGGCTGATAGTTTTTATTTTTAAATTGATAAAAATAATTAAAAAAAATGTATTCCTTACTATAAATGGCACAGACATTGACGCTGCAAAATGTATAAAATACCAAAAGCAGTTGTGCAACCAAAATCCCAATAATAACCAGAGAAATTAAGATTGGGTGCATAATGCTGGATTATTTACTGTAAACAAGCCCAAATTGCACTTGGGACTCTTATGTAATTACAGTGATTTGGCTCTGTTACAATTCTCTACATGTGATTATTTACAAAATGAAGCTTTTTACAGTCTATAGATTCACCAGATGAAGGTATTGCATGTAAATAATTCACCAGATGAGGTTTATTGATAAGGAATCATTTTGTTTTTAAATGAAATATCGGTAACTATTGGCATACATTTTATCTGATAACCGATAGTTCGAAAAAGCAACTATCGGTACAGATTAATCGGTAAAATTAATATATCGATCTACCTCCTAATTAATAGAGATGTTTCAGTTTCATTTGGTTTCTCAGTACATTCACAGGTGTGTTGAACGAGAACAAGTTAACACCTGATTTTTTTTTAAAGCAAACCCACATATTCACTGTTACAGTCTCTGCTTTAGCTGTTGTTTCAACACAGTGTGGTTACATTTACCACAGTATTCTGCTTGCTTTGCTGCTCGGGATGATTTTCTGCTGACTCAGGCTTCATGCCTGACAACACCCAGATGTTATTGGGCCTGGTCTCGACAATCAGTTTCATCGGTTTGCAGTGTAAACTTTGAGTAAGACTGTCTAGTATGGTTATTTCGGACACTGATTGCCAACAATATTAGATACAGTGACTAAGATAAATGAATTATTTTGTTTTCACATAAGCAAGCATCACTATTATTATTGCTCATATTTACGGTTATAGGTTTATTCCAATCCTTGTTCCAATGCTTAACGGGTTGTACATGCTTAACACCCGTTAAGCATGTACAACCGGACTGTGTGTTGGTCAAGCGCTTGCATTTGCATACACATACTTGAGTATAGTATGTTTCTGGCCTATGCATTAACATTTTGTGGATTACTCGTCCCGCACTGTTTGTGCTACAAAGATGAAGGATACCTGAAATCACGTGGCTTGTTAAGTAGAGGTGTGCTTTCAAATTACAAACTTTGAATGATAAAATCGGTGAAAAAGGAACCCCATATTATAACCACATAGTAACCACACAATGTACTAAAAACACTCGTAACACCTTAGCAACCACCTGGCAGCCACTAACACGAACCTAGCACCGTAGTGGCGAGTTTTGCGGAGGCTAACGCCACTCCAGGTTTCTTCCAAAATCTCATTGTGGCAGGGCCGGGTCATGATTTCGCGCACCCAGCCTCCTCATAAAGGCCGACCGAAGAAGGCAGTGCGACAGAGAGAGATTTACGGGCAGCTGTCCCACACTTGTGTGTGAGTTTTGTCCTTTTGGTTCAGTTTATAATTAAAATATTATTTATATTGTCAAGCCGGTTCTCGCCGCCTCCTTTCCATTAAGCCCTTTACACTGGTCCCGAAATGCAGAAAGGAGGAGGGGTGCGCCATAGTGGAGTTCTCGCCCCTACCATCCACCCCAATGGAGCAGCCGCGGCCATCTGCCGGGGGACGGAGGAGCCGACCGCGAGGGGAGGAGGGGCTTCCACCCAACCACCTGGAGCGGTAACCGCTGCCAGGGGCGGGGAGACCCCTACCATCCACCAAAAATGCGGCAGGGCGTTCTGTCCTCCAGGGGCCAGAGGACTGCCTCCGATCGCCCGGCGAGGTGCGGCTGTTGTCCATTAGAGGGTGGAAGAGTGGCCGAGGACCAAGCTATGGCATATCGGAGAAGTATCTCTCCCACTATCGCTCTGTGTTGGCCTTTCCCTCTCTTTTTTTTTAAATGTTTTTGTTAATTTGGCACGATCGCCGTTACGGCGTGTAGGTGCCACACTTGCCGGCAGACAGGGCGGAAGGCACACCCCTCCCCAGGGAAAGGGGGGCTCCCCGGCCTGAGATAACGAGGGAGGAATGTGGCAGGTTGAAGGGCGGGTTCAGGTCGTGACTCCGCACACCCGGTCCCTAATCAGGCTAATTAACCCTCAAGAAGTATAAAGGCCGACCGAAGACGGCAGTGCGACAGAGAGAGATGTACGGACAGCTGTCCGACACCTGTGTGTGCATTTGTCTTTTTGGATGAGTTTTATATTAAACTACAATTTATTTAATTTGTCAAGCCAGTTCTCGCCTCCTCCTTTCCATTACAGTCATTTGCAGTAAGCTTTAGCAGTCTAAAAGAATAAATGTGAATATGTACATTTGACTAATTGTTCTCTGTTTTGCTTTCTCACTACAGGTTTGCAGAGTGGGGAAATATGGAATTACACGCAAATGGAAAATAAAAAGGGACAGCCGATCTTGAAACTGTGAATTTTTATTTGGCGATTGCTTCCAAATAGCAGACGTGACCTGGACCCATTATCCGTATTACTCACTCGACACATGGAAAAGCTATGCAGGCATATTTATAAACAGGCTATTTTTCTACTTTTGGATCCGATTCATTTTGTTACAGAATCCACCAAAGGAACTCCAAACACACAGTGGGCATAAAACCTCTTTTCATCCTCAAGTCTTACCAACAATGACTTTAGGTTCCTCTTGTTCTCTGGTGTGACCACGTGCTGTTGTTTCAGAGCAGATTTAGAAAGACACGTTGCACTATGTACTCAAACAAACATATCCTGTCTGCACCTCTGTGAAAGCTCGGGTTTACCAGACACTATATATACTGTAGCTAGATGTAGATAACGGCATTGTAGGAGTGAAATAATTGTTCGGAACGTTCTAGAACGTTCTACAAGGTCCCTTAGAAGAATATTATAAAGCTTGCAACAATGAAGGCATACTGTGAACTATATAATGTGAATATTTGCGTACATAGTGACCCTGTCTCTCATATTCGGAGGTGTGAATGTTTCTGACTCGAGCAACAGCACTCTCTTTGCAAACAACCTTTGTGCCTTATTTTGTTTTGTGGAAGCAAGTGGATTGGATGGTTTCCATTATTTTATTTTCCTGAATGATTTTATAATGATGTTGTTTTACCTGTAATGCCACCGTATTTTAAGGCGCCATCAGAGATCTTTAAAGAAAGCATTTACCAAGTTGTATGTGAGTTCTGTAAGTTGTTAGTTTGATAAATGATCAAGTAAACTAGCTGCAGTTCAGGGGCACTTTTGTTAAATCAAGATGTTTTATTCTGTTCAAAAGTTCAGTTTTCAGACACACAAGATCAGGTTTTAACATTTATGACTATTTTCTGTACTAATGCAGTTTAACAAGGTATTTTATGTTGTTTGCGATGTTGACGTGGCAGTCGATGTGTAAATAATGATTTGGTAAGGGATCAAGTAACTTCCGTGGCTGTTAATCTTAAACTATTGTGATAAGTTGGTTTTTCATCTATCTGATGAACTACACATTGTCTTTTTCACTCGAGACATCAAAAAAGGCATCAGAATAGATGTGAATGTGACATTCACATTGTGCTTTGTCTCACAGTCGGGAAATTGGAAGTCTTTGAATTGTGGAATGTTTTGTGTTCCGTTGGAATGTCACATGGAGCCGTTTGAGTTCATAAGTAAAATGTAGCATGTGATTTCATTCAGAATTTTGCATGGTTCTGTTTCTAATGGCACTAGTGGGTCGTGCAGCTTGGTTTCTTCTCCGTACGGTTTTAATCGACTGTCCAGCACACTACCAGATATTATAGACATGTGTCAGACGGATAGTTAGACATTCACGGTTTTCTTCAGTTCACTACCGTTGTTAGTTCCAATCCTGACCACGTTCTTGAATGGTTGTAGTGCTGATGCAAATTTTGGGGGCGCATTAAGTTGCTAGTCAAGATTTGTCCTGAAAATGTTCAACCTGATCTCACAGGATTATGTTGTTAAATGATTGTTACGCGGCTTGTTGTACGTCGTGCGCGATTTCCTGGTGAAATGAACACTAGAGGCGCTAAAACGACTTTCCGCTTTCACGCAAATGGCGAGTAAAACTGCAGATGATCAGTACGTAAACACTTACTTTTCACCCTTTTTCCTCACACAGTGATAGCGCATCAGAACGCTTATTATAATAGCGCACGACCAACTGCATTTCACGCACAATGGACTAGTGTACGAGTCCCGCGGCACTCGCGAGTCAACGCGTCAAATAAGCACCACAAAATGACGTGGTCGCTTCAGCATTTGCATTTTTCATCTCGTTCATTTTCATTTGCTTTTTATGACACTGTCGGTTGGGTTTAGGTTTAGGGTTTAGGGTAGGGAGGTCGTTTTTCTCGATCTAAAACTCGATCGAGCATTAACCTTAAAAACCTAGTCCGTTTTGGAGAATATTTAACTCACTTTTAGCACCACACGTTGGACATTTCACCTCGAAACTGGCACGAAACGTGTAATGTACCACGAAAAAATGTCACCCCAGTTGTGCGGTTTTCGTGAGATCAGGCTGGAGATGCCGGTGACGATTGGTGTTTTCCCTCTGTTGGTTAGAAATGATCTGTATTCAGTGTTCTGGTTTACATATGCAGTGTTTCTACCTCACTTTTACGACACATTTTTCGACTACGTCACTTTTCCTCGCTAACGTGTGTTGCATTGAGTTTAGTCTTTACAGAAAGTGCCGTTTGCATATTTTCAGTGGCATGTCCATAACGTGGTATTAAACCTTTCAGACAGACTTTGCAGATCGATGTTTTTTTTATTTTTATGATTGTATGAACTGAGTTTTAAAAAAGTCGTTTGGTAACGCCGAAATCACACACTTAAGCTTTCTTTCCCTTTATTTGTTACAGTGAAACTAAAAGATCATCTAAGTATTTTTCACACGTTCAGTGGTCACTGCTGAAAACGTCCCTGTTTAAAGGGTTTCATAGACTTTATACAGGTTATCTCTTGGTGAACTGCAAGCTGTTCTTTCAAGGACATAATCCACAGTTCTGAGAACAGTGATACTTAGGAAGCTAACGGTGTGGCTTAAAACATAGCACCCGAGAATTATAGTAGATCATGTTTGATGTTCAGAGTTGTTTCTTTTCACTTATCTGTCACAAGAATTGTGGATTGTGCATGTAGTGTTTCTCACCACGAAACCACCAAAAGACCTCATAGACTCACAGTAACAACATTTAGCTCGTCCCGCAGGCTTTTTCTCTCCCACTGGTCCACTGTAAAATGTTTGCAGGTCAAACAAATACAATGACCATTTAGCAGACCTTTTTTTTAATTACAAATAGCTTGGTTGTAAAGAATACTAACCTGCAAAGAGATACGCACATTCTGTTATCACTACAAACTATCTTTCTACTGAACTGTTTTGCTTTCTGTCCTTTGGTGATTTGTTAGAAACTGAGACTTGTTTCACAGATTATTCTGAGTACAAATATTTTTAAGTGGAGAAATATGTCTTATTGTCGATATTGAACTGGGTTTGGTTATGAGCTATTTGATGTTTTTGCAAAGCAATCTTTCTGAATTGTACAGGGGCGGATTACTGACCAGGCCAATGGGGCCAGTGCCCAGGGGCCCTTGACAGGGCTTTAAGGCTGCGCGATCTAATTTGGTGATTCCCCCCGCTTGAAAACCCTTTTGGGCATGAACAACGAACACCCCAAACAACAAACACCCCATCCACCCCCCCACACGCAACAACATTTCACCATGAACAACAAACACCCCAAACCCCCCCAACAACGAAACACCCCACACCCCAAACCCCCCCCCCCAACAATGAACACCCCATCCACCCCCCCCAACAACGAACACCCCAAACCACCCCCCCAACAACGAACACCCCAACCCCCCAACAACGAACACCCCAAACCACCCCCCCAACAACGAACACCCCAAACCCCCCCACGTGCAACAACTTTTCACCATGAACAACGAACACCCCAACCCCCCAACAACGAACACCCCAAACCCCCCCCCACGTGCAACAACTTTTCACCATGAACAACGAACATCCCAAACCCCCAACCCCCCCCCCCCACAACAACGAACACCCCCAACCCCGCCCCACCCACATCAACGAACACCCCATCCCCACAACAACACCCCCCCCCCCCCCCAACAACAACTTTTCACCATGAACAACAAACACCTGCTCCGCTCAACAACTTCTGGGTGGAGGGAGGGGGGTCCTTGGAGATAATTGGCCCCAGGACCTTTGCAAGTCGTAACCCGTCCCTGGAAATGTATGTAGCCTTTTGTTTTATTGAAATAAATGAATAAAACAAATAATTATGCCTGACTTTTTGTTTTATTGTTTTGAGTATCAGCTCAAATGAACACTTCTGTACCTTTATCATGACTTCAAATTAAAGGGATAGTTCACCTAAAAATCAAGAATCTGCCATTATTACTCACCCTCGTGTTGGTCTAATGCTGTTTGACTTTTTTTCCTCCGTGTAAGCACAAAGGGAGATGTTAGAATGATAATTTCAGTCACCATTCACTTTAATTGCATGTTTTGCCCATACAATTAAAGTGAATAGTGACTGAGGCTAATATTTTGCCTAACATCTTATTTTCATGTTCTTCAGAGGAAAGAAGATTATCCAGGTTTGAAACAACTTGAGGGTGCGTAAATGAATATTACAATTTGTGTGGTGAAAATATTCTAGATTATAAAATTGATACTGGATTTATGGTTCACTTGAATGTCAGAGGAGATGTCTGTCAAACACTCCAGCTTTTGTTCTTGTCCGCTGGCCTATAAACATGCTTCATTATCTGCGCAAATACTTCCACAACATGACGTGACTTTGTGCTGAGCTTCTATTTAGTACATACTGACTTGACCCACATGAAACCTCATACTCAAAGAAAACAAGCACATAATGAGTGCTAAGTGAAAGGACAGCCTGGAGGTCAAAGTTCTGGTAAAGGGTCTGTTAAAGGAGGTCAGTTGTGTGATTCATATCCGCTATAATCCATCTTGAATAAACAGGTCAAGCACATGGAATTGAAGTCAGTGGCCTTAGAGGTCAGTTATGCAATAAATGTGAGCACAGCGTAGGTCTAGCGGGAAGACTCGCAGCTGTACATCATCGCTAGCGGGGTAATCCGCTGCTTTATAAATCTGCTCACAGTCTATCACATTGCTGTTTCAGTGTGCTAACATGGCAACCTCCTCCACCCCAGCACCACCTGTTGAGTCCCGTCCTGCACGGGGGTATTCTCCTCGCCCCTGCCTCCTATCTCCGGCAGGATATGACAGCTCTGAGTACATATTCTTCGGACCGCCAGACGGGGCTTACACCAAAGAGAGACGTATCACATTGCTGTTTCAGTGTGCTAACACGGCAACCTCCACCACCTGTTGAGTCCCGTCCTGCATGGGGGTAGGCTCCTCGCCCCTGCCTCCTATCTCCGGCAGGATATGACGGTTCCGAATACAACTTCTTCGGACCGCCAGACGGGGCCTACACCAAAGACAGACATTACTTTTCTGTTTTATATTCATCAAATAAATGTCATCTTCAATTTCACTCAAGTCTGCGAGTCTTCCTGATAGAAAGAAGGATTTAGCATTGTCCCGAACCAGACCGGACTATTAAAATCCATAATAAACTACAAATATTGCATGTTTAAATGTTAAAATGATCGTCTAAATAAAGAGTGAAATCAACATAAACCATTTCAATATTGGAGTGAAAATGATTAGCAATTTTTAATAAACGACAACTGTCCCACAGTTATGGCTTCATTTCCACCACACCAAACAATGTAGCTGTAAAAACGCTGCAACCAGACTTTACTTTCTAGAAACCTACCGTGATAAAAGTGCCTGAATTTGAAGAAGCATATACTGGGAGGAAATAATGGTAAAACTAATAATTAAATGATAATAAAATAATAGTAATTCAAATATTAAAAAGTTAATTTTGGTCATTATATTGACCGTGTTACCAGCCATTTAAAAATAATTCATATATTTATATCAGAAATGTTATATCATTTAAACTATGCTATTAATAATTTTAAAATAATAGCATAATGATAATTAAAATGTATGTATACATGTATGTACTGTATGTGTGTGTGTGTGTGTGTGTGTGTATGTATGTGTATATATATATATATATATATATATATATATATATATATATATATATATATATATAATGGTTTCATTACTTTACATAAGAATAAATAATAAGTGGGACGTCTGTCATGGATCACCAGCTAAACAAAAATGGACTAAAACACTGCAAAAGGACCAATGCAGCGGTCAGACAAAATGAACATAAAAAGAGAACATTGTGTACTCAGAGAGAGAGAGAGAGAGAGAGAGCAGGAAACAGATCCTGTAGTGTCATACAGTTTGTACTTAAATGTATAGAAAAGCAGAAGCACAGGAATGCACCATTAACACACATGGGTGGAGCCTGATAATGGCAGAAGAGGTGATAACATATCTATAGATCCACACCGCAAGCACACACACATACTCTATACAGTATACACACCGTCTAACACACTAACACGTACGATCTATAGGCCTGAAAGAAGTGGAAGTCTGCAAATATCTCAAGGTATAAACATTATGCCACAACCACGCTCTGGACACATAAGAGAAGGTAGTTTAACACCAAAAGTATTACACACATCCCATTTAATAGCCTATATGTTGATATCAGTGGGGGCTAGATATGGATTTACATACCATCAACTTCTCAATGAGGGCAACTTAGGACATCAAAGTTGTAGTTTTATTCCAAATGATGGCCTAATAGTGTTTGTTTTATAATTGAATCTTTTAAAATGCCCTGAAATGTTAAAATGGTAGTTGGTTTGGCAGAGTATGTGCAGAAACTGAGGTAGGTTGCGTGCCCGCTGAAGGAGGAAGCCGGGACTTTTTTTGTTGTTGTGGTTTTCATGTGCCACGTGCCGTAATCGACAAGGACAGGAAGTGTTAAAGCAGAGTGATCTGCTTATTTTAGAAGCGATTGGGTGATGGTATTACCATGACAACTGCAGAACATCAAGGCAGACAGCGTCCAGTGAACAAGACGTGTGAGGAATGTTATACCGTTTTTAGTCACTACAAATTGTCAGCATTTCATGCCTGATTAGGTTGGTCAGGTCAAAACGTCTCGGTTACTATCTAACCCTGTTTCCCTGAAGTGGTGGGCAGTGACCTTGAAACCCTGTACCATCATGACAATATGATTGGCCGGTGAAGCTTAGCGCCCTGCCTATGCTGATGTCATAGCGAGCATAGAAAGGGAGGGAAAGTGTATCTCTCATCCCATAACAGCGGAAAATCAATATCTGCAGCAAGGCTAGGCAGTGTCTCGTTTCCTCATTTCAGGGAACTATGTTTAGGTAGTTACAGAGATGTTCCCTTTCAAGAAGGTCACTTCAACGCTGCGTCAGAAGCTGATGCTATGGGAGCCGTAAACCATGGTAAATGGTCTGCACTTATATAGCGCCTTTTTAACCTTAACGGTATTCAAAGCACTTTACACTGTGACTCTTTCACCCATTCACACACCAATGACAGCAGAGCTGCCGTGCAAGGCACTATCCTGCCATTGGGAGCAACTTGGGGTTCAGGGTTTTGCCCAAGGACACTTCGGCACGTGGAGTCGTGTGGGCCGGGAATCGAACCGCCAACCCTGTGATTGGCAGCCGACCCGCTCTACCACCTGAGCCACAGCCGTCTAAACCATCACACCGTTGCGCTGATGTGCAATGCCTACTAGCAGAGGCGGAAAGTAATGAATTACAACTACTCACGTTACAGTACTTGAGTATTTTTTATTTTTAAAGTATAAATGAGTTACATTATAAATACTTTTACAACTTCGCTACATTTATTTTTTACCACAATTACAAAGTACAAAAAAACCAACATAATATTTCTGAATTTTTGGGACGAAGAAAGTTATAAGCACTAAATCTGTTTATAAACTAAAACACGCTGTGCACAGCACGACGGAAGCCCGCAGGTCACAGCATCATCATAAGCACAGCAGCTCTCATAAACTTCCGCCAGTGTCCTCTCTTCTCTAGCGTCTCCAAGATTTTCTGGATTTCACTACAAGATACTGTGATTTTCTGCATATTTCATCATATTCTGGAAAGGAGCCGTTAATTCAGGTATGAGGGAACCATCTGAACCCATTTAACCACTGAACAAACTTCACTTGTATTTAAGGTAGGTTTAGTCAAACATCTACACAATTTAGTTTGACATATATGTGGGGATATCTTGTTTACCTGCTACTATATGTCAAAAACAATCTCTTAAATACCTTAGAAAGGTACAATGGCAATAGTTTCAGAATTTAACGTGGACTCGGGGCAAAAATGCCACAGAAATTGACAAAAATATCCCAAAAATTCTAAATAAGGAGTATTGAGTTCCCGTGTCATGCAATGAGTTCCTGTGTTTTATTTGATATAGTTACAATTACAAACATTGCAATCTTCTTTTCATTTTTCACTTAAAAATGTTTTTTTCCCTCCGCCATCCGGTTCCTCGCACCATCATGCGCACAGACGGGCTCTCCGCTTCCATCAATCCGCATCAGTTCAGTATTGTACTCGAACGTTAAGTTCTGTAACCGTTCACCACTCTTGTTCAAAATAAACTGTCCTAGCGGGTAACACACTCGCTCATGGTGCTGTACTGTACTTCCCTGCCTTGTGCTGCTGTTCATCTGCCTGAAAATCCTCCTCCGCTAGAGGCCAAAAGATAGATGATATATATCACAAAACATATTGTAACCAAATGCTACAATTTACGTAATAATAATATCTCATTTCTATTTAAATAAATGTTATACTTAAAATGTTCTGCATGCCTTGCAGCAATGCAGGTCTTTTGGTATTTAGAAGCTGCTAGTTTAGGACCTGTGAGGAGTCTGTTTCTCAAACTAGAGACTGTGATTTGTCTTTGTGTTGTGCATCTGGCCGTCCACTTCCCTCTTTATGCTGGTAAGAGATTCTTTTTTCCAAAACAGTAATGCATGAAATAGCCTTCATCTCTCAAAAACAATAGTCTTTAGGAGAAAATAGAATTTCAGGAGAAATGTGTTTCTCTTTGCCTATTTGTAAAACCAAAATTTGACTTGCAAGTGTAAAGCAGCTTGTAAGAACTCAATACCTCAGCGAATGGGGAAATACCCCACTGTATTGTGCACACAATTGGCGTGGTGGGCTAAAGCACATAACTGGTAATCAGAAGGTTGCTGGTTAAGTAAGGCACTTATCTCCAGGTTGCTCCGGGGGGGATTGTCCCTGTAATAAGTGCACATAAACACATAAACATGACAGTAACACTTTATTTTGAAGGTCCCCCTACAGATATTCAACTGAATATAAATGACTGTGGCAGCGGGGGCGTGGTCAAGCGCCCGTCCGGAGAGGGGGAGCGGTAAGGGCGCTTGCACCTGAGCGAAAATATGTCTAACACCTGTCTCTAATTTCAGTGAGCATGGGGAGAGCGGCATATAAGAGCCACAACAACGCCAGTCGAGAGAGGCCAGTCTAGTGTTGGCAGCTGAAGCCCACAAGTGTTTATGTTTATGAGAAACCCTGTGTTTATTATAAGTAGTTTATGTTCAGTTCTGTACCTTTTACTTTGAAGAAATTAAAACCCATACCTTTGAGTTCTCCATCCTGTCATCGTGTCCTTCTTCCCCTGTCCAGTCGAGTGTTACAATGACTTATCAATTGACTTGTTATAGCTGCTAAACAGTGTTTCAACATACATTCAGTAGACTTTCAGTAGCCTGTATATAGGTCTTTATTAATGAAACACTGTTTATTAGCTATAGCAAGTCAGTTGATAAGACACTTATAGTGAGTTCAATATCTTTTAGGGGTGCCATCAAAATAAAGTGTTACCACCGTACTGGCTAGTGGATCAATATCTCAAAGCATTTTCCTAGTTGTCGGAAAGGGGGAGCGGAGCGATCGCCTGGCCATTGACTTTGGTAAATTGACACTAGCCAACAGGGTAGTGAAACATGTACAATTGCCCTCATTCACGCCAGTGGGAATAGCACCAGTAGCTACAGTAGCTATGAACATCCACATGACACCCATTCTGGCTAAAGACTAAAATTTAGATTGAGGACATGCTTTTCCATCCAATTGTATAGATTTGATGGTTATTTCTTTAATGAGATCTCGTTGATGAACATGGCTTTAAACTCTTTTTTTTTGGGCCGTGTTATTCATGAGATATTTCTTGTGAACAGAGAACATCCATAGTAAACCGAAATGGCATGGCCGGCTCTAATATTGCCCCCTAGATTTTACATGTGCCCCCCCCCCAGTCAGATGGTGGTCA
Organism: Moxostoma hubbsi; assembly: GCA_032164185.1. NCBI lineage: Eukaryota > Metazoa > Chordata > Actinopteri > Cypriniformes > Catostomidae > Moxostoma > Moxostoma hubbsi. The sequence continues at coordinate 49,091,420 of JAVLUX010000001.1, forward strand.
GATGAAAAGAGAACCTATTGCCCACCCTAAATGTCAATATGCCCCACCTAAGTCTGCAGGCTAGTACCGGCCCTATGATGTACTGTAGTCTTCGTTATCCTGGACAAATGTCTGATTAATTGAAGCTCATTCAAGATTCAAAGATCCATCTGAAACATTATTAGCTCTCTCCCTTTCTCAAAGAGCATTAAGACGATCTCTTCAGAGAGTGAATCAGCCTCTGAATGTAATTAATTTTGTATTAGGTTTTTCATTTTCCTCCCATTGTGAGTTAAGAAACTGAGAGAGATAGAAAAGATTTAGGATAAGGGGATGGCAGAAATGGGGAAAGAGAGCGAGTTCCCGCACCCTTCAAGTCACCCTTTACAAAGTCTCCACTTTTATGTGTCTTTCTTTACAGGAACTAAAAGGAACTGGACTGATCTCTCTATAGGCAGACGTGGCTTGAAATGGACAAAAGTAAAAAACAAACATTAGTCCAGCAACCCTTTTAATCAGTTTAAAGAGCATCATACACATTTCAGTGGCACACATCTGTCTTGATCTTACAACCATAGCGCACATTGAGTCACTGGGCCGATGACAAAAGAACCGGCTTTGAGGGTCGGCACAAGTGCGGAGAGCTGAAAAGGTAAAAAACTAATGGATGACACTTTATTGTCTGCACTCTTTTCACACGGAGAGATGCTGTTCTGAGTCAGCCTACTCTGGCAGACATGACGAAGGCTGGGTAAACATATTATCAAGCATTAAAAAAGAGGCAGACTCAGGGATCAATTAAAAAGTCTTATTTGTACGCCGATGTGTGTAGATAATATGATATGATACACTGGGTTTCAAGCAGTGACTAATGAATGAAGCTTTTAAATGTCAAAACACACATTTTGAAGGTACATCAGTGATGTCTGTCAGCTTCTAGCCATTCAAGGACAATATTATAGGACATTAACTGAGAATGTTAGCTACGAATCGACCATTTCAAGGACTGTTCATCAGTTTAAGCAAGTGACATCTTTCTCTTGAACATTTTCGGGCTAGTTGACAAACTCATTTAAAACAACAGCTGGAGGTTGACTAACATGATTAACCTTATTAACTTTTAATACGATTGTAAATTTTATTCAAATGTGGAACATTTTGTTTGATTACTGGATGTTCCCTGGATGCCTGGAACTAATGGATATTAAAGTGTTTAGATCGAAGAAAGAGCAACCCCAAATGGATGCACGAACTGCTGCAGTGAAGCGAGACGGCTGGATATGTTCAGTACTGTAGCACATGTCTTATAGGTGAAAATTTTTGCAAACTGTATGAAAGCTACCGCAGAGGAAAGAGACACACTAGGAAAGGGTAACAGTATAAAGGATGGGCAAGGAGGAGGCGGGAACCGGCTGAACATTAAACATGAAGTTTAATGGTAAACTTAAACCAACATGACAAACATGCAATGCTGCCAGATGCATATCTCTCGAACTGGCACCTCCTGCTCGTATTTGACCCCTGATTAGCCCATCCAGGTCCAGCTGTGTGTCCTCACGGCCCGGTCCCACCCTCCTCCTAGTCACACTCCTCCATCGTCTGACTCAGGCTGGGTAAACGGCATGATGCACTCCCCTCCCTTTCTGCATTTGGAGACCTGTGAGATGAGGGGAGGAAAAGGGGACAGGGAACAAGCGAGGCGGAGTGACGGAGAGAGAGAAGAACTTGCTCGCCGGCTCCCGGATGCGGATGTCACCCGGTCCCCAACCGTTCCTCTGCCCTCTGGCAGACGCCAGCCCGCTCCTCCCCCGGTGGATGGCAGCGAGTCCTCCGGGCCCAGGCAGAAGGTCGCGGCTGCTCCCCTGCTGGATGGCAGTGGCGAGGACTCCGTGTCAGCACATCCCTCCTCCCTTCCGGAGTTCAGCACCACTGTAATAGTATAAGGATGGGCAAGGAGGAGGCGGGAACCAGCTGAACAATAAACATAAAGTTTAATGGTAAACTTAAACCAACATAAACAAACATAAACACAGATACACATGCATGTGGCCACGTGTCTCTCTCTCTCTCTCTCTCTCTCTCTCTCTCTCGAACTGGCATCTCCGGCTCGTCTTTATCTCCCTCCCGGATGATTAGCCCGATCCAGCACTGGCCGTGTGTCCTCACGGCTCTGCCCCGCCCCGCCCTCTTCCTCATCACAGAAAGTTTTTTAAATTAAAAATCAATCATAAAATGTCTGCAAGTCAGTGTTTTGCTGCAGGAGGGACTGGTGCACTTCACAAAATAGATGGCATCATGATGAAGGAAAATATTGTGGATATATTGAAGCAACGGCTCAAGACATCAGCCAGAAAGTTAAAGCTTGTCGCAAATGGGTCTTCCAAATGGACAATGACCCCAAGCACACCTCAAAAGTTGTGGCAAAATGGCTTAAAGATGACAAAGTCAAGTTATTGGAGTATCACAAAGTCCTGACCTCAATCTGATGGAAATTTGTGGGCAGAACTGAAAAAGCATTTGTGAGCAAGGAGGCCTACAATCACTTTGGGTAAAAGTTTGATGTTTTGGGGAAAATGTTTGCTCAAGAGTCATATTTAAAGGATCCTATAATGAAACGCCATTTTCTGTTTTAGATAGACTTTAGAAGTCTTTGTATTTGACATACTTTTTTTTAAACAAGAACAACTATAGCACTGTAACCCATATAGCCCATTTCACAATATAGGCAAAATAGTGCTTTTAAAATAATATGCAGTCCAATGTTAATATTTTTAGAGGTGACCTATTTATATAAAATGTCAAGATTTTTGGCATTCATACTATCAATCATATACCGTGTCAAGAATGCTTTACCCACATGTTCACAGGCTTAGTATGGTATTTGCTTGACCTTGCTAGTGGTGGTGGCGTAGTGGCTAGAGCACACGGCTGCTAATCAGAAGGTTGCTGGTTCTAACCCCAAGGCCACCACCATTGTGCCCTTGAGCAAGGCACTTAACTCCAGGTTGCTCCGAGGGGATTGTCCCTGTAATAAGGGCTCTGTAAGTCGCTTTGCATAAAAGCATCTGCCAAATGCATAAATGTAAATGCTAGTTGGGCACAGGCTTTTTATATCAGTCCACCTGGAAACAAAGTTGTGTTTTAAAGGTATCAGATTGATACAAAGAGTGAATGGTGACAGAGGCGAGCAGAAGGGGATGCCCCAGACAATTGTGTCTGAGCCCAGCTGTGTTTGTTTGTTTGTGTTTGTTGGCTGATCTGACCCACTTCCAAAATCCAGACTTGTTTATCTCAACGGGCACATGCCTCATCGTCACTTGACTGCCAGACACCCACGTGACCCAAACAGTCCACGACTGAAAGCAGACTTGGCATGTTCATCCCACCAGACGGTATGACAATGTCAGGTAATTAACTGCCCTTATTAAAGGAAAGAAGATTTACAGTGTTTTATAATTATCATCAACAAATGACTGCCTATATAAGTGTGTGATTCATGAAATGACTAGTAAGATTTACTTTCCAGTACAAAAGTAAATAGTCAGCAAGTTTTTGAACACAGTTTATTTGTTGAGAAGTAAAGTGTTGCTTTCATGGTCGTTTTAGGGTTTTAAGGTTTATAGCTTTACATGATCATGGTGACAAATTTTCAAAAGGTAAATAAGCAATTTTCTCACAATAAAATCATGTTAACACATATTGTTTACATCTTGTAGCTAATTGTACAGAGCGGTTATCTGAGTTACGGTAGACTTTGTCAGTTTGAACCAGTCTGGCCATTCTTTGTTGACCTCTCTCATCAACAATGTTGTTTCAGTCCGCAGAACTGATGCTCACTGGATGTTTTTTTGTTTTTGGCTCCATTCTGAGTAAATTCTAAAGACTGCTGTGCGTGAAAATCCCAGAAATACTCAAACCAGCCCGTGGCATGATTGTTGGTGCCAGCAACAATCATGCCACTCTCCAAATCACTGAGATTACATGTTTTCCCCCATTCTGATGAAATCCAAAGCATAATTTTTTTTGCTCATTCTGCAATTAATCAAAATTAAATGGTTCACACTCAGTTTGACCACACACACACACACACACATACACAATTAAGATGAATGCATTGCTTGTCAGTTTTACTTAAAAAAATTTTCACACTGTTTTACATTTGAAGTGAAAACTAAATTAAAATAATCTCCATTCCTCTAATGCACAGTAGGTTGTCCTAGTAAAAGGTGATGACCTAACAGCTCAGGATCCATTTCAAGGTATCCCATTGACTGGTACTTCTGATCTGTTTTCTTTCAGGTCCAGGATGCAGTTAATCCTAATCTGTGCAGCTGTGTAATCTGGGAATAGAACAGCTAATCTGTTCTTGGCCCAGAAAGTGACGCAGCATAAAACCAAATCCGAACACAAAATAGATTTTTATCACATTATCATGTTTCAAATTTTATCACATTATCATGTTTCACTAATGTTTTTACTAGAGTTGAGGTACTCGAGTTTGGACTCGGACTCGAGTCCGAGTCACACGTCCAGTTTTAATGGACTTGGACTTTTACTCGGACTTGAAATCAAGAACTTCATTGGGTCAAGTCACCCACATCCTGTCTCTCTCAGTTCACTAAAAACAGCATATCGAAATAAAAATACATAAATATAGTATTCATATTGGACATGAAGTCTATTTAGGCGTAACGTATCTACACATGTAGGCTTCTGTAGTCTCTTGTGGTCCACGCAGTGTTGTCAGCTTGAACTGGTCCATATTAGCTTGATGAATTAACTGCGTAAGCATGACGTTTGTGTCAAAATATTGAGGCCAATATTTATTACAAACATGTGCTAATAGTAAAAAACAACAGATGGAGACCAAAGTGGTCAACACAGCTGTATTTCTCATCATGTGACAGAACGTTTCCATAACTTTTGGGACACTGTCAACAGACTGAGCGCTTTTATACTTTCATAAGCCAACAACATATGAGGTTATATAAACGACATTAATTATATTATTTTACAGGGTAAGGTCATAAATATGCAGACACCTTTACTGACGTTCCTACCGGCTCATCCAATGTGCTCAAGTCTTGTGCGCGTGACTGTTTATGTTTTGATGTCAAAACTAGAGAATAATCTGAAATCTCATGTAAACAGGTTTCTTACATTGTCAGATCATGATGATTTTTGAAAGCACTGAGTAATAAACACTGAAATGTTTATGTACAGTTAGCCCTTTGCATGCTAATTGTTTGTTGTTGCCTGGATTGAAGTACTTATGCTGAACTTCTGGATCTACAATGTAACCTACTATCAGAATTTTGAAAACTAGAGGATTATTATGCGGGGCATACACATGTACCACACAAGATCTTGCATCAGTGTTGGAGACAGAAGCATTGCTGATGCTACATAATGACAGAGTGCCTTCAAGGTGTTGTGTTTGGATGTGGGAGTTGTTCCCACTCTGTGCAGGTTTTTGCGCTAGTGGCACAAACTCACAGCAGCCGTGAACACACTGCCACCCACTAGAGTCATCGCAGAGGGCATCTTTTCATCCCTCTGCCGCCCTTGTCATGAGAGCATCTGTGTTCAGCGCTGTAAGGGACTTGAGCAGGTTACAAACACTGTAGGAGGAGAGAATGTGGTCCATCGAGGGTGACTGTTGTTCACCTCATAACACTGTTGTCCACTGCAGTGAGCAGATATTTTTATTAATATCTCTTAAGAATATTCACGCTAATGTTTACAATCCTGGTACATGTTAAAGAGGACATCCTGGGCTTTACTGTCATACTAAACATTACGTGTGTGTGTGTGTGTGTGTGTGTGTGTGTTCCCTTTCAAGAAGGTAACTTTGATGCTGCGTCAGAAGGTGACGAAGTGGTAGAACCTGTCATGGGGTGGGTGTCCCAGCTTCTAATTATTAGAGTTTTCCTTTTTCAGGGCAGCGTAGAAATCTAGTGTCCTACTGGAACCCCAGACCAATGCTTTACTGAGCATCTGCAACTAATCGGCGGGACCTAGTTCTAATCTTCTCATTGCATGCGCCAGAAAAGAAGCACTTCTTTCAAAACTCTTCTAGGTAGGTAGTGTGGTAAAATTGCACTCCTAAAAGAGTATTTTGAATATGCTTAGAACCTCTAGTGTTTAAAGGCTCTTAGCCACCTCATACCAAACAGGAGTCTGCTGACCAGAGGGTGTTTGCTTATGGACAAGCCCTCAGAGGTCATGAGTGGTCACTATGGTAGCAACGTAAGCCATAATCATGGATGGAGTGAGTTCTCCATCCAAACACCCTTTCAGGAGAGTATTGTCTGCCGAGGGCAATGCTTTGGGTCCTCATTTCAGGAGGAGTACCAGTCAGCAAAGAGTCACCACTTTTGGGGACCAGTGGCTGTTGGGCCATTTGGAGCAACCAGTATCTCGGTGTCCTCGTCTTCCCGCATCTTGCAAAGTACATAATGTAGCAAGCTGATGGGGGAAACGCATATTTGCGCTTTGCTGGCCATCTGTGAGGTAAGGCATTGTAGCCCGAGAGAATTTAGGAGGGATTTTTGCCGAATTTGCCTGAACGTGACGATTGGTGCCCGACACTCGGTGCACATGGCACACATGTTTGGGGGAGATGAAAGGGATGCTTGCTGGGCCCTCATTATTGAAACATGTATGCACTCAGGTGAGGCACTTGCTGTTTTTCCCCCGAGGGTGGGAAACAGGACAAAGCAGGCTCTAAACCTGAGTTGCTTGATGTTTTTTACTAAAGAGTGTGTTGGTGCCAAGTTAGTAAGTTTCCTTCCTAAGAATTAAACTTGATGCAGTTGCCATGTCGGCGCACATGACTAATAAGTTTAGTCCACTCTACAAAAATTGAGAGAGCCCTGCCATTGAAAAAAAGGTGAAAGGTATTCAGCTTTCATCTTTGTTGTTCAGCATGTCAGAACTCTGCCTTGCCCCAGCACGAATGACAGGCCACACAATGAACACAGTCAATCAGTCGATCTACGTATGAGACCCCTCCAGTTCTGGCTCAGTCTGAGGGTCCCTCATCACGCTTGGCAACACTGTCACCTATGCCACATAGTTATGCATAGCTGTTAGCTATTGCCACGCTAGCTTTTGAGGAGACACAGAGTTTCGTCAGAAAATTGTGATACTCGCCAAGATGGACAGATGCACATTTGTCCAACACAGGGGGAGTCCTGTTTAATAGAGTTCCATCATTTGAAACCTGGAAAGGTGTATGTGGCATGGTGGAGGGCGGGACTGGTGCGTGATTACGCACGCCCGGTCCCGTATCAGGCTAATTGAGCCGTCAAGAGGGATAAAGGCCACTCGCAGACGGCGATCGGGAGAGAGAGCTTAATCAGCAGACATGTCTGCTGTCCTATGTGTTTGTTTTAAGTTCTTCATTAAATTATTATTTATGTTGACAAGCCGGTTTCTCGCCTCTTCCTTGCCCATGTACGTGAACTGTCTTTACATTGGTGCCGAAAACCCGGGAAGGTAGAGGGATGCGCCGTAGCAGAGTTCTCGCCACTGCTCAGCAGAGCAGCCGCGGCCATCTGCCGGGGGACGGAGGAGCCCAGCCACCTGGACGCGGAGGAACGGTCGCCGACCGCGAGGGGAGGAGGGGCTCCTGGCCGACCGCCTGGAGCGGTTAGGGCCGCTGCCAGGGGCAGGGGAGTCCCCTACTAGCCGCAGGAATGCGGCGGGGTTGGAAACTGCCGACCGCGTGCGGGGAGGGGCTCGCCGCCGACCGCCTGGAGCGGGAGAACCGCTGCCAGGGGCGGGGGGAGGCCCCTTCGACACCCCGGGAACGCGGCGGGGCGTTCCGTCCGCCAGGGGCTGAGGACTGCCTCCGATCTGCCTGGAGAGGCGCGGCTGTTGTCCTGAAGAGGGTGGAGAAGTGGCTGAGGAACGAGCTACGGCGTATCAGAGAACCGGCGAGTAAGTTTTTTTTTCTTTCTTTCCTTTAATCTCTCTCTCCTCTCTCTCTCGATACCGCTCTGCGTTGGCCTTTTCCCTCTTTTTTAAATTATGGTGTTTGTGGGAGGGGAGGTACTGCCCAGTGCAGGAACCCTCCCCCCCCCCCCCCCCCCCCTATTTTTAATTGTTGTTTCCCTCCCCTTGCCCCCTCCCTCATCCAGGCTGATGGGGATGATCCGCCGGCAGACCGCGCGGGAGGCGCCCCCCCCCCCAGGGGATGTACGTCAGGCCGGGGGTCCCCAGCCTGAGAGAACGGGGGAGGAATGTGGCACGGTGGAGGGCGGGACCGGCGCGTGATTACGCACGCCCGGTCCCGTATCAGGCTAATTGAGCCGTCAAGAGGGATAAAGGCCACTCGCAGACGGCGATCGGGAGAGAGAGCTTAATCAGCAGACATGTCTGTTGTCCTATGTGTTTGTTTTAAGTTTTTATTTATATTGACAAGCCGGTTTCTCGCCTCTTCCTTGCCCATGAATTATGATCTTCTTTACAGTGTACAAACTGTGTGGCAGAACAAGTTTACTCTAGCGTGACAGGACGGGGGAATGGAGACTCCACCCTCAATCAGTTCAGTGGAATTGGGAGGTATTCAGGAAGCTGAATGTGTTTACCTGCCTGGAGCCTAAGCATGATTGCCTCTGGCACTCCATGCCAACAAGCTCTACCGGGCTCCGAAGCCTAACTTCACAGATGGCCAGTGAAGTGCATATTTTGCGTTTCCCTCATCAGCTTGCTACATTAAGTACTTATGAGGAGACCGAGATACTGGTTGCCCCAAATGGCCCAACAGCCAATGGTCCCCAATGTGGTACAACTGTATACCTTAAAGTGGTGACTCTTTGCTGACTGGTACTCCTCCTGAAATGAGGACCCAAAGCATTGCCCTGTGCAGACAATACTCTCCTGAAAGAGCGTTTGGATGCAGAACTCACTCCATCCATGCTTAAGGCTTACGTTTCTAGCATAGTGACCACTCATGACCTCTGAGGGCTTGTCTATAAGCAAACACCCTCTGGTCAGCAGACTTCTGTGTGGTATGAGATGGCAAGACCCTTTAAGCACTCGAGGTTCTAAGCATACGCAAACTCTCTTTGGAGACTGTGCTGCTAATTGCTTTGGCGTCAGTCAAATGTGTTGGAGACCTTCAGGCCTTTTTGGTCAGTAACTCCTGAATAGAGTTTGGAGCAGGCCTGCCAAAGGCTATTCTTAAACCCAGGGAATGTTATGCGCCCAAAGTGAAAGCGCTGGAAACCCTTTTAGGGCTCAGGTTGTTAGGGTTAGAGTAACACTAACCTCCCATTGAGTCAGACTGTGGAGATTACAAATGCTCTGTGACTGCATTACACATGTACATTGAACGAATGAGTCAATTCAGGGTATCGAAACAACTGTTTGTTTGCTTTGGAAGCCGCACAAAGGGTTTGGCCATCTCCAAGCAAGGAATGTCCCACTAGGTCATGGATGCTATTGCACTCACATATGATTTGCAAGGCATACAATATCCCATGGGCCTAAAAGCCCATTTTACCAGTAGTATGGCCTATTCCTGGGCTTTGGCAAAGGGTGTGTCCCTAGAAGACATATGGCTTCCGCTAAAACATTTGCCAGGTTATATAACCTGAATGTATTTTCCCTCTCTTCCCAGATCTTTATGGAGGAAGAAGTTCACTGAAAACTACGCTATGGTCTCTCTATTCACACTGTGGTGAATGAGAGCACATGAAAAAGTTTCACTGACCTGTCGACTAGTGTCATTGTGCCAAAGCCCTTGGCCAGGTGATTGTTCTGCTTTCCTCCTTCCTGCTAACCGGGAATATGTGATGAGACATTACTCCAGTGTCTCTGTCTTGGTATTGAGCCATTGGTTTATTGTTTCCACCTTCATTCCTATTTCTCAATATGAAGATGTGGCTACAGCAATGACTATGAATACCCTGTAATGGCCAGTAGGCATGGCACATCAGGTATCTGTTATATGGCTCCCATAATGTCAGCTTCTGATATTTCCTATCACAAGACAAGTGAAATGTTCTCCTTTCCTTCAGTCAGAAAATCTTGATGATATGCTTATATGCTCACGATACATCAGTATAGGCTGAGTGCTAAGCTTTACCTGCCAATCAAATTGAAGTGATGGTTTAGGGTTTCAAAGCCCGACCCCATATGGGTTTTCCCATAGTGTCCGCTCTCCTTACAGGGAACAATATGCAAAGTAACCAAACTGTTTTCTTTCACCCATGTGAAATGTTTTTCTCTACTTTCCAGACATTTCAAGCTAAATTATCGGTTGTTTTAGTGGCCTTTTAGTAGCCTACCTCTGTTAGTTCAGCTTCAGATGTGTGTGCTTGAACCATGTTCAAATCAGACAGACACACTGAGGAAGAAACATGAAGTACTCATCCTTGGGTATGTAATAGCTTATGCAAGTTTAAACATTTGTTTGTCAGGTAACTGACTGGTGAGAAGTGGTGCTTCGCTGCCGTCCAGGACGCTTCAGGTTGGTGTTTTAAACCTCATATGCAATGTGGTTTTTGACTACCTCATGTGTTTTTTTGTGATCCAATTACAAAACATTTTGCACCCTATTTACAACTATATTTAGTGCTGACCATTTGTGATTGGATAATCCGAAACGCATCTTTTTACTAGCTGTAAACAGGGTTGAAATGAGTGCAGGGAGAGCTAATGCTGTAGAATGACATCTGGCAGAAGTCCCACCCACATTCGTTTCCCCAGTAAGACCCCAAAGAAAAAGGTGAATATAATGTAATATAATAAGAAAATATGCATACACATTTTTCCATAAAAAAACACATGCACCAAAAACCTTATTGGTGCAAATCTAAATGTCAAAAACGTAATTTCTAGGTCTCAGGATAAACCGATAAGAAAAAAAAGACAAAGAAACCGAACTCAACACATGAGATGACTTCATGTCATTTGTTTTTGAACTTGCCTTTCGGTGAAAGAAGTGGATCACGATTTGACCCTGACACAGTGTACTTAAGAAAAAAGACACACGAGCGCCCCCGAGCGGTAGACTGTGTGAAGAGGCGTCTTTTCCTTTAGATGACGAACACACACTGTTATGAGGAGTGCTATAGCCAGAGGACAAAAGATTTTATGTAGGCCTGTGTATTTTCTTTCACTGTTTTCTCACAGCACCATAAATATAGTCTATAGTTTACTAGCCAAAGTTCACTTTACTTCAGCAATGACAGGATGTGTTGTAAACAATTCAAAATAAATGATAAATTGGGCAGATCAAGGCTAGTTGTCACTCTTTTTACACAAGTGAATATTTCTCAGAATGGGGTTATACCTCAAAATAAATTCCACCATTTTTAGCCAGGAAAAAAATATATAATTTGTGACAAAATGCCCCATAATATGTATATGCATGTAAAAAGTGAAACCTGTAATTGTTGTCTTAAGGAGCTATTTCTACCTGATCTAACCCATTTGGAGTGACTATTTACACTAAGTGCAAATAGCCTATCTTGTTGGCAGAGGCTATTTACACTCCGCCCACCATCCATCCATCCATCCATCCATCCATCCATCCATCCATCCATCCATCCATCCATCCATCCATCCAACTCCACCCACCATCCATCAATCCATCCATCCATCAATCCATCCATCCAACTCTGCCCACCATCAATCCATCCATCCATCCATCCATCCATCCATCCATCCAACTCCACCCACCATCCATCCATCCATCCATCCATCCATCAATCCATCCAACTCTGCCCACCATCAATCCATCCTTCCATCCATCCATCCATCCAACTCCACCCACCATCCATCAATCCATCCATCAATCCATCCAACTCCGCCCACCATCTATCCATCCATCCATCCATCCATCAATCCATCCAACTCCACCCACCATCCATCCATCAATCCATCCATCCATCCATCCATCCATCCATCCAACTCCACCCTCCACTGCTCAGACCAAACTCAAAACAGCCACAGATTTATTTGGGGTCAACTGCTGATCAAATGAAGGCATATTTTAATTTTTCGCGATGGGGCAGAGACATTAAACTGGTTAACGGGTTAGACATTTAGAAATTGGATAACTAAGTGACAATAGTCTGGGGGAAACACAAGATTTTATGACAAACTGCACCTTTATGTGCAACTGTAGTAGCTCTGGGTCTAACAACGGTATGTGTATGTGTTGTCACGCTGGAGATCTGGGTTCAATTCTCAGCCCTTGACATGTCTTTACTCTTAATATTTCCTATACTACTTATAGTAATAAATAAAAGAGATTCCTTGCAGTGATTTGGTCACAGTGAAGGTCGGGGAGTTGAGAGAAGGATTTGATCCGGATAAAATTAACCATGGTTTTACTGTGATTACTGTAGTAAAACCATGGTTCATTTTTGTAACGTAGGGGTACGGGTAGGGGTTGGTGTAGGGTGTCTGTGGGACTCCAAATAAACACAATCAAAATACTGCAGTGATGCCACTATACTGTATGTTAGTATTTAAACAGGGGTGTAAGAAGATCGGAGTGTGATCGGAGAAGAATGCATTTGTTTGCAAAGTGAAATACCAATCTGTTATCCAAAGTAAAATAAATTAATAAATAAAAAATTAGAATGTCTATTTGATGGCTTTTCAGCAATAATTTAAACTGTTAATAATTCTGAAAATATTTCATGAAAGTGCAAAAATTTATACTCTTGTCATAAGAGCACAATTCAACCTTTTTCAAATCTGCCTTCATTATATAGTTATAGTTTTATGTGTGTGTGTGTGTTCACATTTATGCATTTGGCAGACGCTTTTATCCAAATCGACTTACAGTGCACTTATTACAGGGACAATCCCCCCTGGAGCAACCTGGAGTTAAGTGCCTTGCTCAAGGACACAATGGTGGTGGCTGTGGGGATCGAACCAGCAACCTTCTGATTACAAGTTATGTGCTTCAGTCCACTACACTGGAGTTTTAGTTTGGAGATTATGTCACAAAAATGATCCTTATTTAAGTGAGTTTTGACCCCTTTTAGAGAAATAAGCATATGGGTATGTGGACATATTACAGCCTTTGTGTCTCCATGGAGACCAGAATATCAATCAAAATGTGCCAATTCTCATGATACTTTTTAAATCAGACAAGCTTATTATGCATTTACAGTACAAGAGTCCCTCATAATGAACAGTTAATATGTAAATATATCTGAACATACAGTATTATTTTGATGCACACAGTCTATTGACTCAACCAGTGACATCTCTGTAAAGATATTCGACTGAAGAACTAAGAGCATATTTATGATGTTGGATTAGACTTCACTCTATGTGGAAATGACCAGAGGAGAAAATACCAGGTCAATTTTACGACTGAATAAATTGTTTGTGTCTGTTGACACTATCTTCTGATCCATACCGTGCATTGGTTTTCTACTAAAGTGCTGTTAACATTTGTCTTGAGTTGTGTAAGACCTCTTGATTTAATATCTGCCACCATCTGTGGAAACAAAACATGGATATCTTCAGCCCTTGAGAGCTTTAGCATTCATAGTCGCTCCGTGGGGGAAGTTGTTTATTTCTCAAATAAGATGCAGGATTGTGAGATGCTTATCAATTTATGTGAGAATATCCATAAAGATCACGTATTGTCTCATATATTAAAGTGGTAGTTCACACCAAAAATACAATTCTGTCATTATTTACTCACCCTCATGTCTTTCCAAACATGTATGCCGTTATTTTTGTCTGTGGCACACAAAAAGAGAAAATCTGAAGAATGCCCACATTACTCTTTTCCATGCAACAGCAGTTCATAAAGGGCAAAATAATAATAATAATAATAATAATAAATAAATAAATTAAACCAGACTGATCTCACAGTGAACTCAGAAATAATAGGTTGACCTTTCTTCAGCTGAGGCCAAAACAATAACTGTTGTTGAATGTCTAAGCATGTGTGAGCTCCATTTTCCGGTTGAAATGTCCTAAAGCGAAATGTCCCTAACTCTGCCCCCCCCAAAACCCTTCTGCCACATGGGAAGGTAAACACACTTGAGCCTGTTAATTCAGCCAACCCTAAGGATAAGTTTGGTTTAACAAGATAACTAGTTTAATGTGAGTTAAACTTGATCAGTTACTGTCAACCTTTTTAGCATCGATTTATCTAGCTATCTATAGCCATACATACAAACAATATCTAATGTTACGTAGGTCCTAGTTTATAGGACTATGTCACAAGTACACAAGCATGTACTACTACAAGTTAGCCGATTTTGTTTGTTTGCTAAACGTTAACCTTACCTGCCGGTGTCCCAGTCATAGCGCCACTGCATTCATCAGTAGTTTTGGAGGAGGACTCGTGGTGGGCATGAGGATGCTGAGGGGATGACTGCACCGTCTCGGTCTTCTTGCAGTCCAAGACGGAGCAACTTTCTGCTCTTAAGTTTATTCCGTGCACTGTCAAGTGCTTCATCAGATTTGTCATGTTGCCGGTCTTGGCAGCAATTATCTTGTCACAAATATTGCATCGCACGCTGTTGGCATCGAGCCTGGAGAAATGTAGCCACACTTTTGATCTTTTCCGCATCTTTCACATGTATGGGGTTTGAGACACATTCACACTACAGCCTCACGTGCGAGCCATGTCTCTGGGCATAACCGGCATAAACTGGCGTTTTTCCTTGATGCCTAAACACAGTCACTTTTAGATTTGGGCACATCTAGCATGCTACATGCTTATCACTGACGTTGACAAGATTAACCCCTTAGGTATCGAAATTTGGTATCGAACGACAAGACATTATTCGATACTCGATTGTTTAGAGGCAGTACGGTCGGTGCCTAAAATGTATCAAACTCAATACCCAGCCCTAGATGGGAGAGTGCTTGACAGTAAGTCGGCATAATGTGTCCAATTTTAGGGTACTGGAATTCTCTGAAAAATTCCCATGTGATCATGTTGAAAAAACAAAAACAAAACATAAAAGCACCATGAACTGCTATTTTAATTGCTGCGTGAAGATTCTTTAGAAATCCTCCTTTTGTGTTAGACAGAAACAAATATTGGGTTTGGAACAACACGAGGGTGAATTAATGACAGAATGTTAAATTTTGGGTGAAAGTTTGCTTTAAAGCAAATTAAACGAAAACTATATGAAGTATTTACCGTAAATGAGCAGGCACTGAAACTGTGTTTGTCCTTCATATGCACTTCATGTCTTTGGTTGGCGTATTTTTGCGTGGTTAATGATGCCACAGCAGTCCTAATTACTTTCTTTGGTGATAATGAGTCAAGAATTTCATGAAAATATTCATTAACACATTGCAGGGTCTATCATGCCCTTAAAAACTCTTCTCAATGTCAGCCGAGGGCAATATCACTCAAGAGACACTATTTGAGCAATGGCTATGAACAAGATTTTCAAAGAAATTAATAATGGCGTCACGTTGTCTTCAGTGGAAGCTATTAGGATTGTCCTGTTGATCAAACGTGGACCCTTATATAAGACATTTGAATTGAAATCTTCAGTGATAAGCTTCAAATGTAAATGACTTTGCTCTCAATGTCAAAGATTTGTAATGGGGTCATCCTAGCCAAAGTGTGTGACGAAGTGTATAACCAAGAGGCGTTACAATGGATCCATTTACTTTAGATTGTCAGCTTTTGTTTGATTTATTCTGCACAATGTTTTATTTGTTTATGCTTATGAGGCAGTAGCAGACTGGCCATCGGCCACAAAACAACACCGCAGATATGCTGAAGGGGGCAGCGATATGCAGAAAAGGACAGTTCACACACACACACACACACTCTCAAGAACTTTTGAGTCACAACGACTCACTGACAAGTACAATCTCTTACTGATATAGACATCTGGGGCAGTGTTTCGCATTTCGATAAGCGCAGACCGATTTTAGCTAAAGAAAATTCAATGTTTCTGATTTCAATGGCTGATTTTCAATTGACCCATGCCCTGGGCTTTAAGGTTGCACGACCCAGTTTGGTGAAACCCCCGCTTGAAATCCATAAACTATGAAAACCGCAAAGCCCCCCCCCCTCCAGAAACTTGGCCATGAAAACGAACCCCCCAGCTCAACAATTTTTGGGCAAACACACAACCCCCCCCCCCCCACCCCCGGACAACAACTTTTGGAGGGGGGACCTTGGGGATAATTTCCCCCGGGGCCTTTGCAAGTCATAATCCGCCCCTGACTACAGGTAAGACAAAGAGCGTTAGTAGATATTTTGTTATTACTTTTAGTAGTAGGTTGCAGAGTGAAGCATTTAAATGTTTCCATTGATCATGGTATAAATAATGGATGATAATAAATAAAATGATTCTACCCGTGATGCATGGAGCCAGCGCCATTTCTAGGCATAGGCAAACTAGGTGGTTGCCTTGGCCGCCACCTGCTGGGAGGGCACCAAAGAGCCTAGGGCGCCAGAATAGTCTGAAACGGTACTGCATGGATCAGAGTAGATTTCACTCTATTGAAAAATAGAGTGACCTTTCACTCTCTTTATTTTTATCATTGAATGGCTAGGAATGACCATCCAAGCTTTGAAAATAAAGATGACTGAACCGAATATCCAGCTCAAAAGCAATATATTTCTGCTGTCTTTTACTTCGCTCTACTTGATTTCTCATTACATTTCCAGGTTTGAAGAGTTCTCTATCTTCATTTATTAGTGTATATTACACCACAAATGTGATGTAGTGTGCTTTTGAAGTGTGGGTGTTTGTGTTGGCTTATGAACTGGGCTTATGCTAGTCATGACTGATGTGTAGGTTTGCAGAGATGAACTAAAGCTCTTTGGCCCAGTGGAACAGAATAAACTGCCGATTCTAGGCCGAGACTTGACGAGGGCCATATTTCTGAACTATAGGGCCTGTAGAGACCAGTGGAGGGGTTACTGGATTGTTCAGTCCTAAAGTGTGTGTATGTGAGTGTGTGTGTGTGTGTGTGTGTGTGTGTGTGTGTGTGTGTAACACACCTAAACTTGTGAGAGCAAAAATATTATTCACAATATTAGCAAAAAATCTGTTGAGACTAATTTACAGAGTCCACATATATATACAGAAGGAATTTATACTAAATTATGTCTTAATTCATTATGTCTTAATGAATAAAGGCTCTAAAATTTGACTGGATGAGTAGTAGGCTTGGGATTCATGCATTGACAATCAGGAAATTTTACTGATAATTATCGATCTATAATGCCATTTTTATCAGAAATAAATAGGGCTACTCATTGCACAATAGTTTTTGTCTCTTCATCCATATTTCTCAACACAACTTTGGTAAAGCGTGAGCAGCAGATAAACTTAAAAGGGGACGTGCACTGGACACATCTTGCGGACAACATGGCGCATTCTACAATTCGAAACAATTCTTTTCTATGAAGGTAAAAACACTGCTGTCGCTGCTCGGTGTCTGTCGGTGGTGCCCAGCTACAACATGGCACGCAATGAGTTTTCCACTAAATTTGACCCAATTCATTATCAAGGACATCGATTTCAATTTCTGAAATTTTCACGTGACTGAGCCGTTGAATTAGCCACGCCCCCTCATACAAATAAAAACACCCTCCAAAGATCATTTTTAGGCCAAAACCGAGCAAAAGAGCAGCATTGTTTGTTCCTGTGGCTTTGAAATTCAACAGTGGCTCAATAGCGCCCTCAACTGACAAACATTATGAATCACAGCCTCAATGATCCACTTCAAATACAACACTATGAGAACGAGCAAAATGATTGACAGGCGAAAAGCACATATTTGTTTGCTGTTTACAAAGTCTACAGCTGTCACAGAGACCAGTGAGATATCTCAAGACACATTTCATTAATAGTAGGATATTCGCTTACAGCACCTTTATTAGAGCAGAACCATAGAATAAAATTAATTTCTGTAAAATACCATAAATGGCAACTAAACTCCTAAAGTGTATCTGTATGCTGTAACATCAACAACTAGTCTCACAAGCCCAAATACACATTATACATGAACATTGCTTGGTTTAATTTGAGTCATGACCAATATATGACTTCTGACGGTTGTTGATTGACTAAGATGAGCCACATTTGTGATTGAAATACCTGCGACTGCATCATGTACATCAATTACATTCCACATATTGATTTGATTTGACACACCATGCCACAAAAACCTAAAGTTTTCAGTGTGCTGTGTATTCCTGTTTGTCTTCTCTGCGGAAGAAACTCCAGGTAGGCCGAAGCTTTACTTAATGAAACCCAGCAAAACCAATAGCTTGTCATATTTGCTTTTGCAATTAAATTTGTTTGTTAGGTCGTGCGTCAGAAAGTCAAGTCGTCTCCGGCTCGCCTGAGTGAATTGTCGACAGCACCTCACTGGGGACGGATTCACACGAGAAATAATGATGAAAAAGTTCAAGTGATGTTTCATGAATAAACCAATTGATGGATGTAATCCCATCGTTTTTGTGAGGCGTTGAGTAGCTACTCCAGAGATTCGCTGTGATATGTTGACATTTGCTTTTTTCTTTGTGTAAATGCTAATCAGGCCTGCTCAGCAGCGTTGATATTATGAGGAGATTTCTAGTCCTGAAATCCACTTTGAATATTTGTCGAAGCTTCTTAATCCTATTAGATGAATACATAGAAATGATTACATTGGGTCATTCTTCACTATTTGCAGAGAGACACTTAATTAACTGCATTTTCAAATTAGCATTTTGTTTGTTTGTTTAACTGCTGATTATGTGCCAGCAGAGAAATTGCCGTTGAGATAATTGGCTCTCTATAGAGCTCTCTTCAGGTAGCCTATTTCTGGTTTTAGTTTTTCAAGACTACATTTTAAATGTGCATATATGGTAAATATGTATTTGGTTTATACTTTTAAAGTTTACCAGCATATAGATATCCTCAAAGCTAAAGGGATAAAAATAAAATTAAATATCAATTATGATCTTAATGAGGGTCTGTAGAAACTTAGTCCTATGAAAACAGAGTTATAAAGAGTTGAATTGAGTCATTCTGCCATCTAGTGGTATATTGTCTGTACATTGAGTCCATTATCAGCAGCAACACTTAAAATCCTCTGTAGTCATGTGGCTCAGGTGGTAGAGCGGGTCTGCTGCCAATCGCAGGGTTGGTTGTTCAAATCCTGGCCCACATGCCGAAGTGTCCTTGGGCAAGACACTAAACCCCAAGTTGCTTCCAATGGCAGGCTAGCACCTTACATGGCAGCTCTGCCATCATTGGTGTCTGTGTGTGGATGGGTGAATGGGACACAGTGTAAAGTGCTTCGGTAACCTCTAAGGTGGACATTAGACCAATGGACAACACAGGGACAGGGGTGTAATATTCATATTATTTATAATATCATTCAGGTCAGTTATCCTAATTAATAAATCCTCAAATAAACCATTATGCTTTTCTATTCCAGTTTTCCCCTTCACATTTCTTCCACAAGCCGTTGAATTTAACACAACATAAATGGCATTTACAAAGTAAATAGATAAATGTACATGAAATACATGTCATATTCAGGACATTTGCCAGTGATACAACTGATCTGGCTTTGTACAAATGTAATAGTTATTCAGTTATTAACTATCAAGCGATGCATATATAAAAGCATGATTGTCATGCAAAAGCATTATGTCTGCTGCATCAAATGCTACACAAACCGTTTCAATTCAAGCTATGAAAATAATGAGGCAACAATCATTTCCCTTACAGTCAACTTGAAAACATTGAGATGAATGGATGATCTGAAAATGGCCATGTGCATGAGATGATCTATAAACCACAAGAAAAGGTTTTATCCTGGCTTTGTTTCAATAAATATCTGGCGTTGAATTTAAAGAGAAACCAATAGGAGTTTCACCCTAAGCATGTGAGGAAAACTCAGTTGTTCATGCTTTGAGTTATCTGGCTAATAAGACCAAATCTCAAACTCCTCCCTGTACGATTTGTGTCTTGAGTTTCTGGGGTGTTTTGCATATGTATTAGTGCCATTTCCGTCCATGCTCCTGACTTTGTAGATAGTGAGTCAAGAAAATTCAGGGTCTGTTGTGCGTCTCTAAAGACGGCGTCTCTAGTCAGGCAAGTGCAATATCACTAAAGATACACAATCTTAACCACATGTACAAGGTTTTAGAAAAACAAAATAATAATTAAGGCAACCTCAAAAACGAATGAAGCATCCTTTCGTTTTTCAAATATGTTTTTTAAAGGGACAGTTCACCAAAAAATGTAAATTCTCTCATCATTTACTCACACTCATGCCATGACTTTCTCTCTTCTGCAGGACACAAATGAAGATTTTTAGAAGACTATTTAAACTCTGTAGGTCCACATAATGCAAGTGAATGAGTACCAACATTTTGGAGGTCCAAAAAGCACATAAAGGCAGCACGAAAGTGGTTCAATCCATGTCGTCTGAAGTGACATGACAGGTGTGGGTTTCCTGCCCAGTAGGTGGCGATATGCATAAGGAATCACCATAAACACAAGAAGAAGAATGTGGAAATGACAGTGGAGATTTATAGTAACAAAGAACTTAAATGTTGATCTGTTTCTCACCCACACCTATCATATCTATTCTGAAGACATGGATTAATCCACTGGAGTCTTATGGGTTACTTTTACGTTAACCACTACTCTATGCAGCAATCTAGTGCTTTATATTTGGGTGTTCTAAATAAAAATACAAAAATGTGAAAGTGCATTATCATGTGCAATCAAGGCTGGACTGGTAATCTGGCATAACGGGCATTTCCCAGTGGGCCGACACACTTTGGGGCGGATCAGGGGCGGACTGGCCATTGGGAGAACCGAGCGGACCGGTGGTTCGGCCGCGAAATTTGTAAAGGTTTTTTATGAAGCAGTGTTTCGAAAGATGCCATCACTAACATTTACATACATTGTGAGGACCAACAGAGCAGAGATATTCTTTTAAAAATCTTAATTTCTTTTCAGCAGTAGAAAGAAAGTCAAACACATCTGGGATGGCATGAGGGTGAGTAAATGATGAGAGAATTTTCATTTTTGGGTGAACTGTCCCTTTAAGCCTTTTGGAAACCCTTAAAGAAATCAAGTGTTGTACTTAGTTCTGCTATTTATGCACAAACAATATAATACAATTCTGTCGTTCTTATTGGCATTTTGTCATTTGGTCATTTTTGTAAAGACTTTGTAGCGTAGTGTAATTTGTTGATGTTAAAATACTTTCTCCTACTCTATCTCAATTTGCATAGTCAAGTATAAGTCAACAATTTTTAGGTTGACTTCCCCAAATACTGTGGCTCTGTAATGCTATCAAAACATTGCTCTGTTTGTTTGAGTATCTCAAGCAGCTCGATATAAGAATATTGGCTGAATGACATTAGTTTGGGCCAACTGGATATGGGGGATGTTTTCTGTAAACCCATTTGAAAGTTTAGTCAGTTTTGGCACAGAGAATACATATTTCACCTTTAAACTGGGAACACACCTTGAAAACATTTGCATGTTTGTTTTGTGTTTAAGTGTATGTCACAACATTGTGTTTTGTATGTCAGGTGCAGAAGGATTTAATTTATTCCAAACCCTCACAAAATGAGAGCTGCCAGCAGCCAGACGGCCAGCAGAAGAGGAGCAGAGGCTTTCTGTATCTCTGATCCAGACATCTCTCTTTCCACACTTGATTCGTCCGTTCTCCTGCGCACATTTGTGGGCTCTACAGGAGCAGTGGTGTGCTCCTTTATTGTGAGCGGATCCTCAGGTGAGACAGTCGAATGTTCGGTGTCCTCAGACACTGGCTCCTCTGATGAAAACATGTTCTCAGCCACTGTGAGGGAGAGATAGTCTGAGGATCAACTAAGGATTGGTTTGTAATTGAATGTGTTTAAATGGGCAGAATATCTACAGAATCATGACAGGCTGCATTACCACAGATCTTCTCCTCACACACTGGTAAGTTGTCTGGACACTTTGAGCATGCTTCTCCAGACTCATATGGTCTTTGTCCCTCAACATTTCCTCTGAAAAAACAATATATTTGATTATTATTATTTGAAATGTTGAAGATAATGATTTTGGCTTGACTGATAGACAGAAAGACAGAGAGACAGACAGACAGATAGATAGATAAACGGAGAGATGGATGGATGGATGGATGGATAAATAGATAGAGAGATAGACGGACGGACGGACAGACATAGATAGATAGATAGATAGATAGATAGATAGATAGATAGATAGATAGATGGACGGACAGAGAGACAGACAGACAGATAGATAGATATATAGATAGATAGATGGACAGATAGATAGATATATAGATAGATAGATGGACAGACAGAGAGACAGACAGACAGACAGAGAGACAGACAGACAGATAGATAGATAGATGGACAGACAGAGAGACAGACAGACAGACAGAGAGACAGACAGACAGATAGATAGATAGATGGACAGACAGAGAGACAGACAGACAGACAGATAGATAGACAGACAGAGAGATAGACGGACAGATAGATAAATAGACTGAGAGATGGATGGATGGACGGATAGATAGATAGAGAGATAGACGGACGGACGGACAGATAGATAGATAGATAGATAGATAGATAGATAGATAGATAGATAGATAGATAGATAGATAGATGACGGACAGAGAGACAGACAGACAGACAGATAGATAGATATATATATAGATAGATAGATGGACAGACAGAGAGACAGACAGACTGAAAGATGATAGATAGATAGATAGATAGATAGATAGATAGATAGATAGATAGATAGATAGATAGATAGATAGATGGACAGACAGAGACACAGACAGACAAACTGACAGATAGATAGATAGATAGATAGATAGATAAATGGAGAGATGGATGGATGGATAAATAGATAGAGAGACGGACGGACGGACCGATAGATTATTCAATCTTTAATATATTGATTATTGAAACACTTACCGAGGGAAGTAATTGCAGACAAGCAGATTCCTATATTCACTACTCAGACCCATAATGGCATTACATAAATAAGTAGCACAGCCAATTTTATTGCTATTTGCCCACACCATCTATAACAACAACAACAGAGAAAATGATCATCACCATCTGCAATAGCCAGAGGCGGTCCTACTGTACGAATAAAAGACCACACAAATATGCCCAAGGTGTTGTGGAGAGTCTATTATAGGGAGTCTGAAGAGGCTGGTCTTAAAGGGATAGTTCACTCAAACATCTTTCCTTTGTGATTTTTTTACTCTAAATCTCAACTTTAACTTTCACTTTCAGATGTAAAAGTGAAAGTGGAGACTTAAAAAAGGACTTAAATAAGAATCTGTTTCTCACCCACACCTACCGCATATCGCTTCAGAAAACATGGATTTAACCTCTGGAGCCGTATGGATTACTTTTATGTTTTCTTTATGTGATTTGGAGTAAATGATGAGGAATTTTCATTTTTGGGTGAACTATCCCTTTAAGAAGCCCATTAAATACTTTTATGGAGTGACTGTTTGCACTACGTGTAAATAGCATGGCGTACTGTGCTAGGGGCGGCAAAAGTCGATTTTAGCTGTGCAAGATGAACCAAACTGTGACCATAATATTTACCCAGCCTATAGAAATTTCCTCAAAATGTTGATCACCCTAAATGTCATTTGTATAATTGTCACACTGCAAGTACCCCTCTTACTATAATAATAATAACCAGACCATCACATGTGATTTGATGACACACAATGATGCAGTCGGGACCAGAAATGACAAACATTCATACACCCACTGTTTGGAAATGGCTCACCTGAGTGTAATGGCCACACGTTGTTTCTTCAGGACAGACATTATTTTCATAGTCATAATCCTCATGCTCTCCAAACCTGTAAGCAAAGAAATGAGTTCGCTGGAATGAAGTCCCTGAGTTTCACAAATCATTAGCATCCATCTATCCTCATTTATATTTTAATGAAGACAATTGTCATACCAGTCCAGCATTGCATTGGATGCATTAAATGGCCTAGTGCTGGCAAAGAGATTTTCTCCCATAGAAAGCTCCTCAAGTCGAGGGTTGTGATTCAAGATACATTTTGATGCGTATGCTTCCGCCTCCAAACGCAGATTCTCATCCCACACCTCAATCAAACAGAGTCAAGAGCAGCTTTAATCAAAGCCTTCCTTTTTTAATATATTTTACCATAAAATTACACATAATATCTCTGAATAAAATGAATTCAATGAATAAATATTCACTTGTACATGGGAAGGTTATCCAAGTAACATATTTCACAAATGGGACAGTGGATTTTCCACTCTGAAATTCACCAACAACACAATGACAGAATTGTAAGATAGGAAGGCCACATGGGGGTTTTATTAAAACACACACACACACACACACACGCTGTCTTATGCTCCAGTGGTCTTATATAACGTTCACATTCCTTAGCATGACACACACATTGAGCAATAGACTTCTCTGTATCCACACACTCACAGAATCAAAATCACCCTGTGACAGGGTGGAGGACGGGGCCTGGTCGTGATTTTACACCCTTATCAGGATAATCAAGTCTCCGAGAGAGATAAAGGCCGACTATGGACGGTGGTGCGACAGAGAGAGAGAGAGAGAGCGTTTACGGGCAGCTGTCCAACAGCTGTGTGTGTTTGTGTCTTTTTGTTTCAGTTTTATGGTTCTCGCCTCCTTTCCATTAATCCCTTTACACTGGTGCCAACGACCCGGGAAGGATGAGGGATACGCCGTAGTGGAGTTCTCGCCGCTACCATCCATCCCAACGGACCAGCCGCGGCCATCTGATGGCGGAACGGAGGAGCCCGGCCGCCGACCACGAGGGGAGAAGGGGCTCCAAACCGACCACCTGGAGTGGTCAGGGCTGCTGTCAGGGGCGGGGGAGACCCCTTCTGTTCCGAGAACGTGCCAGGGGCTGGAGGGCTGCCCGGGGAGGTGCGGTTGTCGTCTGTTAGGAGTTAGGAGTGGCCTAGGATCAAGCTACGCCATATCAGAGAACCGGCGAGTAAGTGATTTTTTTTCGTTCTCTCTCACCCACTGCCGCTCCACGTTAGCCTTTTCCCTCTCTTTTAAATTTGAATGGGTTTTTTTGTTGGGGGGGTACTACACTGTTACAGGAAGTACTCCCTTATTTTTCATTATTGTTTCCCTCCACCTGTCCCCACCCAGATTCAGGAAGGTGGGGATGACCTGCTGGCAGACGGGGTATAAAGGCACGCTCTGCCCCGGGGAAAGAGGGGGGATGTACGTCATGTCGGGGGCTCCCCGGCCTGAGAGAACGAGGGAGGAATGTGACAGGGCAGGGTTGGGTCCTGATTTTACACACCCGGCCCCCTATCAGGCTAATCAAGCCGCCGAGAGGGATAAAGGCCGACTGCAGACGGTGATGTGACAGAGAGAGAGAGAGAGAGAGAGAGAGAGAGAGAGAGAGAGAGAGAGAGAGAGAGAGGGTTTACGGGCAGCTGTCCTCCTTTCCATTAATCCCTTTACACACATCCTTGAGTGTCTAGAAAAGTCTATGTTTAATAATACAAGCTTTGTTCTGCACTTAATGTTAAATGGCATCACATGCAACTAACTCAGATGTAAAAAATATGCTATGTTGTTTGCACAGCCACACTGCTATTCTGCAACAATGCTTCTTGTTAAAGGGGCTTTTATGCATAGTAACATCAATACTGGTGCATAAATGACTGGATGGTGAGTACTGTCTTACATCTTTGTTGTAAGTTTTCATGCTGTAGCAATACCCATATTTACAGGATTATTTAGACTCCCTTGTGTTTGAGAAAATCACTTAAGGTAATTGCATCACTAAATATGCAATGATGACATAATTACCACAATATTAATGTGATAACTGTTGTTTACAGATGTAATGAGACAGTAGAAAAGTCGTTACGGTGATTGATGGCATATAATTAGCTGTTATGACCTCATAAAGGAATTTTTCATACTGTATAGACCTGAAGAGTAGCCACAGATTCATATGCAATACACAAACACTGAACTCAAGGCCAAAGCTGAGGATAAACACATCAACACAGTCCCCAAGAGATGAAAAATCACACTCAGATGTAACACAGATGTGCCTCAGAAAGTTATTTTCTGTGTTCCACTTACAGTAAACCGTATAGTTTCTAGGCCTAAAAGGTTTATATGATCTTAAAGAAATTCTACACTACGATGATGCCAAAGAGACATACCACGTTGAGAGTCAGCACACCAAAATAATGCTAAGAAAAAGCTGTCACTCCTGCAGCCAAAGGGTTTTTGTTTTTTCATAAAAAATGGTGTAAAGATTATGTGAGCCAAATGTGTTGAGAAATGGACAAAATTTGCAGAATAAGCAAAAAATACATAAAACTGTGCACTAGCCAATCACAAGGTGGCGCTGTCTCAAAAATGGTCAGGTATACTCACAACAAGGTATAGATAATGTTTATAAAGTTTTATTTCAATAAGTCAAAGTCTTTAAAAGATAGAGTACTTTATGCTAAAAATCAAAATGGTGGATGGACAGTATGTCTGATCATGAAATTTTTTTTTTTAAATATACATCCATCCATCTTCAACCGCTTATCCAAAGTCGGGTCATGGGGGCAGAAGCTCCAGCAGGGGGCCCCAAACTTCCCTATCCCGAGCCACATTAACCAGCTCTGACTGGGGGACCCTGAGGCGTTCCCAGGCCAGTGTCCTGGGTCCTGGGTCTTCCCCGAGGCCTCCTCCCAGCTGGACGTGCCTGAAACACCTCCCTAGGGAAGCGCCCAGGGGGCATCCTTACTAGATGCCCAAACCACCTCAACTGACTCCTTTCGACGCAAAGGAGCAGCGGCTCTACTCCGAGCTCCTCGCGGATGACTGAGCTCCTCACCCTATCTCTAAGGGAGAAGCCCGCCACCATTCTGAGGAAGCCCATTTCGGCCGCTTGTACTCGCGACCTAGTTCTTTCGGTCATGTCCCAACCTTCATGACCATAGGTGAGGGTAGGAACAAAAATTGACCGGTAGATTAACTTTATTATAATATAATAAACAAATTTTTTTTTTCTTAAGTATTAGTGTAATCCTTTTGTCCCAACTAATCCGCAGAGAGCTCTATCGTAATTTTTGGATAATTATTCAAAAGTTATGAGCAAAAATGGCAATATTGGGGATTTCTTGACCAGTGGGTGGCGGTTGCAAACTTTTGTGCGTCTAGGTCTGAAGATAATTTGACTATTTGAAGATTATGTTTGCGATATGATGTAGTGCGAGTATCAAACCACAAAAGCAACAATTGCATTAAATGAATAAATAGTCTGCTGAGGCTAATGAGCTGAGCGCGTTAAATTTACAGCGCTCTAGATTCACTAATTGCACGTTTGTGTAATTTCAAAGATGCTTGGCCACTAAAAGCTACTATTTTAATCTAGAGTAACACCATTACACTGGGGTTTAGTGGACAGAAGAGCTGATGAGAGTATTTCCCTGCTATAACAGGCCATTGTCAACTCAGACACAAACAGAAGGGTCTCCAAAAAATTATGATGAAAATTGGGCTCACAAAGCCAACAAAACCAGCACACAGTGAACAGATGAAATGCGAAGATGATGTGAATCTGTTTCACACCCCCATCTATCTTTCACTGTATTTTGTATTGATTTAGTCTGGTTGTTTTTAAGAGGACTCACCCTTTCTTGAACAGTATTTCTATTGGCAGTAGAGAATGTTTGCCCATGACTTAAGTTTGGTCAAATGGAAACAGTTACTAGGTTTCTCTTCAAATGTTAATAATCATATCATCATATCAATCATACCGTCAATCCGTGCATCTTATCATGTGGCTCGTTGTGTATGACACCGCGGAGACTCCCAGCATGTGGAGGCTCATGCTACTCTCCACGATCCACACACAACTCACCACACGCCCCATTGAGAGCGAGAACCACTAATCGCGACCACAAGGAGGTTACCCCATGTGACTCTACCCTCTATAGCAACCGGGCCAAGTTGGTTGCTTAGGAGACCTGGTTGGAGTCACTCAGCACGCCCTGGATTCGAACTCGCGACTCCAGGTGTGATAGTCAGCATCAATACTCGCTGAGCTACCCACTAATAAGTTGTGATTAATTTTGCATTTATTGTCAAATAAACCAAAGATATCACATGTATCTCTTACCACTCTCTGCATGAAGGCAGCGCTGGGATGAACCTGCGATCGGAGTTCGTTGTGCATGTTCACGATGGTTGATTTCTGCTCCTCAGTCAAGAGACCAGCCGCTAAACTGAAAATTACCCAGAGCCCAGCGCACTGAAGGGCCGCATTCCAGTGCATGCTGACTGCGTGACAGCTCAGTATGAATATGTAGCCAAAGTTTGGATAAAGGTCCTCCAGTTGTGGTCTTGCCCTGTCACAAACCCAGAGGTCTTGCCTTGTCAATTGCCTCTTAATGCATGTATGAAATGAAATGTCTCCCTGAAAACAAAGAAAAAGTTAGACAGAGAAGGAGAGAAAAACTGAGAATGTGTCTCAGTCACTGCTTCAGTTTCCCAAGAAGTACAGGACCCTTTCGGCACCCCAGGATGAAACTCCCACTCTTTCTATAGGCAAGCCTCCCTTGGTCATATTACAAATCTCTCACATGCTCTCAAACAAACACCACAAGCTCAATCACTCACATTACGTGGCTTGCTGACCTCATTGGTTTCGCAATGATTCATTGCTGACTGACAAACCCAGTCCAACAAACTAAATCCACCACACTGCAAAAATGTTTTTAATCAATTCATTTTTTGTTTGTTGTTTTCCAATAATATAAATATGACTGAAACTAAAAGGTCCCACCAACGTTTGTGTCAGCTTCAGATTCACTCAAAGGTCAGAATTTGCGTGCTTTTAACACCATGGACTTTGTGATTTAGTGATTTAAAAAAAAAAGTCAATATGTTTGTCCCTTTCGGCTTTCCGTAGTTCGACTATTCATCTTCCATTTTAAGGTCGTTTAGAAGATAGCAGGCTGTAAATAGGCTAAAATAGATGCCTATGAGAACAAAACAATTGCTACACTTGCCAAACGTTTGTGAGATTCATGGCATCATGTCTTAATAAATTAGTTTCACACAAAAACACAATTTTCTGGGTTATACATTTAATTTTTTGATACTTCCATCATCTGGATGGACCAAATCTCAATATTTACATTTACATTTACGCTTATGTATTTGGCAGATGCTTTTATCCAAAATTTTTGGATAAACATTTTTTTTTCATGAAAAGTCACACCACGGGATCATTTTCAGCACATCTCAAGTTCTGTACTGCTTGTGTTAGAATTCTGTGGTGGAAATGACATTTTAAAGTTTTTGAAATAAAATGGCTGCCTCCTTTGTCTTGCTAAGGCTAATTTCATAGCTAGCATTTGATGTATGCTAAATACACACAATTAAATAATAATGAAACCTTTTGTGTATTTTGGCAAAATCACAGCTTAATTAGAATATATGAATGCCCAATATATGAATCAGACTTTCTGATTAAGTTACAATATGTCCAGAAGTTAGATGAGTTTGTTGATTTCTAAAAACTAAAACTTGATTTTCCATAGGAACAAGGAACCAGAACATGATTCATCTCCTTGATGTAATCATTTT
Organism: Moxostoma hubbsi; assembly: GCA_032164185.1. Lineage (NCBI taxonomy): Eukaryota > Metazoa > Chordata > Actinopteri > Cypriniformes > Catostomidae > Moxostoma > Moxostoma hubbsi. The sequence goes on from JAVLUX010000001.1 coordinate 49,121,020, forward strand.
ATTACAGAATGACACCCAAAGCACCACAACAAACTTTCCGCAGACAGTAAGTCATCATCCTCAGTTTACCTCTTAGCCAATTTCAGATTGTGACATCACATGTAATTGGTTTAAAGGAATATTCCGGGTTCAATACAAGTTAAGATCAATTGACAGTGTTTGTGACATGATGTTGACTACCACAAAAATGTATTTTGACTCGTCCCTCCTTTTCTGTTAAAAAATAAAAAATATGTGTTACAGTGAGGCACTTATAATGGAAGTGAATGGGGGCCAATTTTTGAACATTAAAATACACACTTTTTTATAAAAAGTGGATGGATGCATGTAAACATGTCAATTGAGCTTCACTTGTATTGAACCCGGAATATTCCTTTTAATCGGTGTTAAACAAGGGGACACCCTCAAGATTGGCTTCATGCAGCTTACAATAAAGTTAAAGAGTTGGATTGGTATTTCAGTGGTTCTGAATATGCACTTGTCCATACATTGTGGGGAAAATGAAGTGGATTTATGCCTTATAATATTGCATTGACTTGTATTTAATCCTGTGTGTTGAATTTTTGTTTGACTGACTTTTGAACAGCACTAGATGCCTGATGTGTCAGATCAACCAGATGTTCTGATTGATTAATGAGCTAATTAGATGATAGTTTTTGTTTTGTGTTTTTTCTGTTTCTGTAATTGGAATTAATGCCCACACCAGGGAACAATCAGACTAAAGATTTTAGGCTAACTGATTTGTGAGAAATAAAATAAGATGACAAAAAAATTAGGAAAAGGAGTGCTCTGGGTGGTTACTAGTGAGTTTTGGGTGGTTGCTGGAGTGATATGTATGATTAATAGGGTGTTGTGGGTGGTTGCTTGGTGATTTTTATGGGCCCGTAGTCTCTATGAAATTCTATAAACTAGAGCATTTTCATTATAGTGAAAGTGAAGGGTCTATGGGTGTGGGTTACTAGAGTGTTATGGGTGATTGATAGGGTAATGTGGGTGGTTACTAGAGTGTTATGGGTGATTGATAGGATGTTTTGGGCTGTTGCTAGGGTGTTATGGGTGGTTTTAAAGTGTTATGGGTGATTGATAGGGTGTTGTGGGCTGTTGGTAGGGTGTTATGAGTGGTTTCTGGAGTTTATGGGTGATTGCTAGGGTGTTGTGGGTGGTTACTGGAGAGTTATGGGTGATTTATAGGGTGTTGTGGGCTGTTGGTAGGGTGTTATGGGTGGTTTCTAGAGTTTATGGGTGATTGATAGGATGTTGTGGGCTGTTGCTAGGGTGTTCTGGTGGTTTCTAGAGTTTATGGGTGATTGATAGGGTAATGTGGGTGGCCACTAGAGTGTTATGGGTGATTGATAGGATGTTGTGGGCTGTTGCTAGGGTGTTCTGGTGGTTTCTAGAGTTTATGGGTGATTAATAGGATGTTGTGGGCTGTTGCTAGGGTGTTCTGGTGGTTTCTAGAGTTTATGGGTGATTGATAGGTTGTTATGTGTGGTTTTAGAGTTTATGAGTGATTGAAAGGATGTTGTAGGCTGTTGCTAGGGTGTTCTGGTGGTTTCTAGAGTTTATGGGTGATTAATAGGATGTTGTGGGCTTTTGCTTGGGTGTTCTGGTGGTTTCCAGAGTTTATGGGTGATTGATAGGGTGTTGTGGGCTGTTGGTAGGGTGTTATGGGTGATTGATAGGATGTTGTGGACTGTTGGTAGGGTGTTATGGGTGGTTTCTAGAGTGTTATGGGTGATTGCTAGGGTGTTGTGGACTGTTGGTAGGGTGTTATGGGTGGTTTCTAGAGTGTTATGGGTGATTGCTAGGGTGTTGTGGGCTGTTGGTAGGGTGTTATGGGTGGTTTCTAGAGTTTATGGTTGATTAATAGGATGTTGTGGGCTGTTGCTTGGGTGTTCTGGTGGTTTGTAGAGTTTATGGGTGATTGAAAGGGTGATGTGGGCTGTTGGTAGGGTGTTATGGGTAGTTTCTAGAGTTTATGGGTGATTGAAAGGGTGTTGTGGGCTGTTGGTAGGTTGTTATGGGTGGTTTCTAGAGTTTATGGGTGATTGATAGGTTGTTATGTGTGGTTTTAGAGTTTATGGGTCATTGATAGGGTGTTGTGGGCTGTTGGTAGGGTGTTATGGGTGGTTTTAGAGTGTTATGGGTGATTGATAGGGTAATGTGGGTGGTTACTAAAGTGTTATGGGTGATTGATAGGATGGTGTGGGCTGTTGGTAGGGTGTTCTGGGTGGTTGCTGGGGTGTTCTGGGTGGATGCTTGGTGATTTTTGTATGGGCCCGTAGTCTCTATGATATGAAATTCAATAAACTACAGCATTTTCATTATAGTGAAAGTGAAGGGTCTATCCTCCTAGTGTTAAACAGGTGTGTTTTCTTTCAGCTTTAGGGTGGTGAATTAGGCGTAACCCATTTTGCTGCTCTATTGTGCAATTTTCATACCAGGAGCCAGATGTACAGGCATAGAAACCAAATACTCAACATTAAACTCCAAATTCCATAACAGTGCACATGGCTGACGTCCAATAGTCCCAGACAGCATTGTGCAATAATGTACAAAAATCCCCTCGTTTTAGTTTTGAACCCCTTTTATATTTTGACATCTATCGTTTAGCAAACACCTTTTTTATATGTTACATGACTAAGTCAATAAGATAGAAAGCACATGTATTTATCAGTCTGTTATTTCCAGTGATGCTTCCAGTAATTTTTTGAAGAACATTTGTTTAATTTACGTGAAAGGTTTTAGCCCCCTGGTGTTTATTTCACCAGGAAACTGCTGCGCCCACGATGATACATACAACCTTTTAGAGCAACTCACATATGAGTCATGTAAAAATGATTTAGCAAAAATGTAGGCTATAAACATGATTCTATGAGACATGAGCTTTTGATGTAATTTGCGAAAGTACATTTCAAGTTAATCACTTCTCAACTTACTTTACCTGTTCCTTAAACGAGAGTGATTATGTAAAACAAACAACGTTGTAGCTGATAGGTGGGATCTGGAATGTTGTTGTGAATATTGGAATGTTCTCATTGTCTCTGGCTTTGCTCTGGTTTAAAGTGTGGAAATGTCCAAGAGCAGTTCCAGATGTGTAGGGAGGGGAGATCTTACGCTTGAGCCTCTGTTATTCCAGCAGGTCCCGCCCTGAACATTTGGATTTCCAAATAGTTTCTAATATGAAATAGCCAGCCTAATAAACCACAGATTATATTGGCTAGTAAAAAAATAAAAAAAGCGTTGTTTTGGTGAAAGGTCAGAGATTTGACAAAGGAAATAATTTATGTGGTGCATTATTCACCGTGCTTGAATGTGTGATTTTATGCCACATTAAATTGCGCCAAAGTTTCCAGCAAGTCCTGGTGCAGAAGTTCTTATTGGTTCTTGCTTACAGGCCGAGGAGATGAACTCATTTTGGCACTGTAACAGGTGTTACCACTGAGAATAAAACCATATCCTACAGACGTGCATTAATAGAATTTCAGTGCTTATTTATACATCCATGCACCATTTCAAGTGTTTATATGACATTAAAATGCTTGCTCCAGGCTGGATTAGCATGTTCCTGAATTGACATTTAAATTGGTTGTATTAATCAAAGTGAAAATTGACAGATGACTGCTGTACGTATGGGAATACAATGTTAAAATATTTGGGTAAAAAGTTTGAGAAATGTTGCAGAATGCACATATAAGTTAAATATAAATTGGAAACTGTTAGTGTATTTTTTTAATTGTAATATTATTTTAATATTTTGTTCATTTTAATGTAGGTGAAATTAGGCATAAATGAGATGCAAATAAATAAAAGACAAGGAACTCCACAGAGATGTCTGTGATATATTTCCACTATGTTCCTCTAGATGTCGCAGTACTTCCAAGGAAAATTAAACAGTTTCTCCAATGATCCAAAACAGAGATGGTTGATGCGATCTTCCAACAGAGATCCAGTGGCTTCAGACTTTATTTTAGTGTACTTACAAACACTATAGTACACTCAAAATGCTTATTTATATGGATCTTTTTGTCTAAAGAAACTGAGTGCAGCTGAATGATTTGCAGACTGTGCCAAGTTCTGCGATCCTGAATCAAGAGGTTGGTCCTGATGTACTTAAAGGGACAGTTCACCCAAAAATGAAAATTCTCTCATCATTTACTCCCCCTCATGCCATCCCACTGTGTAACTTTCTTACTTCTACTGAACACAAATAAAGATTTTAGAAGAGTATTTAAGCTCTGTTGGTCCTCAGAATGCAAGTGAATGATAACCGGAACTTTGAAGTTAAAAAAATCACTGTAATTTATTAACCTTCTGAAAATGTAAAAGTCTGTTTTTTACTTTATAAGGCATTTCTAATCACTGTAAAAATGACAGAAGAGCACATGGTGACATGAAGTTCATCAGTAGTGGCTCTTCCAGGAGCAATGACCAATAAACATGTAGAGACACACAAACACTAAACACCATCACAGTAACACATGCAGTAAACATTAACTAAACTACATCAAACAAATAAAACAGAACACCCCAAAGTACATAACTGATATTAAAAATAAGAAGAAACATAACTATTCCCATAAAATATAATGAAATGTAGTGGGTCTCTCAGGGAATTCTGGGAATGATCGATTACTGTTTTTTTACTGTAATTTTAACATAATTTACATAATGTACTCTGCATTAATTATATGGGAAAATCATACTTTTTACATCAAATGTTTTTTTTTAAATTTACACCATTTTACCGTAAAACTACATGTATTGTCTTTTTAAATAAACATGTTAATGTATATTTCACGGTAACTACTCGTTAACCAATTTACGTTTTGTTACTGTAGCATTTTTACAGTCTTTTACGATTAAAATTACCAAAAAAATTTACAGTGAACATTTTTAAGTACTTTTTTTCATACTGAAAATCTACACTTTCACTTTCACTTGCACATTCAGCAACCTACTGGTCGGGGGCTGGTGAAAGGTGGAGATTTATAGTAAAAAAGGACCACCACTGGTCACCATTCGCTTGCATTGTATGGACCTACAGAGCTGAAATATTCTTCTAAAAACCTTCATTTGTGTCCTGCTGATGAATTTCTGTTCTGTCATACATATCTGGAATGGCATGAGGGTGTGTAAATGATGAGGTAATTTTCATATGTGGGTGAACTATCCCTTTAAAGCATGCCATAAGTGACTGGACTTGTGCTTCTGTAAAGCTCATGTGTTTAGTTCACATGAAACGTCTGCAATGGGATTAAGACACAGTCAGATCATATGGATTGAGAAAGGTTCATTCAGGTTAATCTTTGGTCTTCAAACTAATTAAGTTAGGCCTTGTACAAGCTACAGTATGCTGCGTCTGGCTGGACAAAACATGTACAACCATCCCAAAAAATGGACCTCACAAACCAAATACTATTTTGGTACCTTTGGGCAGCCCAGTCAAAACACACCAGTAAACATCAATGAAGTTTAATACAAAAGGAAGATTTATCCAAAGTCATGTTTACAGCTTGAGTCTGCGTCATTGAGTTTTCAGTATGTTCCAGTGCAACCAGTTCTGTCCACTGGTGCAAAAAGAGTCCTAAAACGAACCTTCTCTCAGTGTGTTTGATCTTGTCTTTTTATGTGCAATGCAAGTGAGTGAGGTTGCTTTCAAAACTGTTGTCTTTGATAAGAAACTCTGGCGCATCACATGACCAATACATCCAAAACATAAGCCAGAGCCAGACTCTTAATAATAAAGATTAACAGTAGGGTACTTGAGTTTGCATTTTGTTATTTTTGAGATTAAGAGAAGTTGAAGAAGTAGATGGTTCTTCAAATCAGTGTTTTGTGGAATCAATGTGGAACTTAAATAGGCTCTCCTATTACAACAATGGGTGTTGAACTCTTTTGGATCTATTCAGAACGTTTAATTTGACAATTTTGCTTTGGTAAAAGAATAACAGGCTATGTAGTGATATAACCAGACTGCACCCAGAGCTCAACTCAAGGCAGATTTACATTGATTACATACCGTAAATTTGGTCAATGAGTCAATGAATGACCAGGTGGAATGTCGGCTGTGAGCCGATATCTCAGAGTTTTACTTCTGTTTGCTTTTGCTAATAGGGGAAGTTGCAAAATAGCTGACGTATTCACTAATGCCCTCAAGGGTAGCACATGTTTAGTGCCTGGAAGTATTTTTGATAAAACGTGAACCACTAGGTCTGACACTCAAGGGTGTTGTTGGAGTAACCTGGTTCAGTTATATAGGGGCGGGGGGGGGGGTGTATGTAGCCTATATTAGTGGCATAAAAGTTTCACTCCTACTTGAATGGGGAAAGATTGAAATCTCCAAAACTGTTGAACAAGATTAAAATCTACGAACTGTGGTGAGCAAAGCGGGTCGCTGCCATCTGCCAGGAGCCGAGGAACTGCTGCCGACCACCATGAAGTGGAGGAATCGTCACCATCTGCCAGGGGACAGAGGACTTGCTGCTGTCCGCTAGGAGTTGGAGAAACCACTGCCATCTGCCAGGGGATGGAGGAGCGGCTGTCGTCCGTCAAGGGGTGGAGGAGCGGCTGTCGTCCGTCTAGTGGTGGAGGAGCGGCTGTCGTCCGTCAGGGGGTGGAGGAGTGGCTGTCGTTCGTCGGTTGGTGGAGGAGCGGCTGTTGTCCGTCAGGGGTTGGAGGAGCGGCTGGTGTCCGTCAGGGTATGGAGGAGTGGCTGTCGTCCGTCAAGGGGTGGAGGAGCGGCTGTCGTCCGTCAGGGTATGGAGGAGTGGCTGTCGTCCGTCAAGGGGTGGAGGAGCGGCTGTCGTCCGTCAAGGGGTGGAGGAGCGGCTGTCGTCCGTCTAGGGGTGGAGGAGCGGCTGTCGTCCGTCAGGGGGTGGAGGAGCGGCTGTCGTTCGTCGGTTGGTGGAGGAGCGGCTGTCGTCCGTCAGGGTATGGAGGAGCGGCTGTCGTTCGTCGGTTGGTGGAGGAGCGGCTGTTGTCCGTCAGGGGTTGGAGGAGTGGCTGTCGTCCGTCAAGGGGTGGAGGGGCGGCTGTTGTCCGTCAGGGTATGGAGGAGCGGGTGTCGTCCGTCGGTTGGTGGAGGAGCGGCTGTTGTCCGTCAGGGGTTGGAGGAGGGCTGGTGTCCGTCAAGGGGTGGAGGGGCGGCTGTTGTCCGTCAGGGTATGGAGGAGCGGCTGTCGTCCGTCAAGGGGTGGAGGGGCGGCTGTCGTCCGTCAGGGGGTGGAGGGGCGGCTGTTGTCCGTCAGGGTATGGAGGAGCGGCTGTCGTCCGTCAAGGGGTGGAGGGGCGGCTGTCGTCCGTCAAGGGGTGGAGGAGCGGCTGTCGTCCGTCAGGGGATGGAGGAGCGGCTGTCGTCCGTCAGGGGGTGGAGGGGCGGCTGTTGTCCGTCAGGGTATGGAGGAGCGGCTGTCGTCCGTCAAGGGGTGGAGGGGCGGCTGTCGTCCGTCAGGGGGTGGAGGGGCGGCTGTTGTCCGTCAGGGTATGGAGGAGCGGCTGTCGTCCGTCAAGGGGTGGAGGGGCGGCTGTCGTCCGTCAAGGGGTGGAGGAGCGGCTGTCGTCCGTCAGGGGATGGAGGAGCGGCTGTCGTCCGTCAGGGGGTGGCGGAGCGGCTGTCGTCCGTCAGGGGATGGAGGAGCGGCTGTCGTCCGTCAGGGGGTGGAGAAGCGGCTGAGGACCAGTCATCAGCGTGTCCGTGGCCGGCGAGCCCGTCTCTCTCTCCTCTCTCTGCTTTCTTAACTCTCTCTCTATTCTCTCCCCACTTCCTAGTCCTGTTCCCACTTCCTGGCATGTGCAGGTCGGATCCGGAGACCATCCTGATGCGCCAACACTCCCTCAATAGAAATGGGGGAGGGGGGAGTAGATCACAGCCCAGAGAATTCCCCGGCTTGAGTTTGCGATGGGGGTATGTGGCAAGCAGGTCGGGCCAAGCAGCGTCTGGGCAGAGCGAGGCTGGGAGGATAAGTGGTGAATGAGTTCCACCTGTGTGCCACACGGGTCTCGCACTTCATGCTCTATAGTTTTTACCTTTTTGTCATTAGTCAAAAGTCATTATTTGATTGAAAAATATATTATGTTAAAATATAGCAAGCTAAAATTATTCGTATATTTTTAAGATTATGCAGATGAAACTACATAAAATATTCATTATTTTATTATTATGCCATTAACTCATCTTCAGTGTTGGGTGTAATGCATTACTAAGTAATTACAAATAAAGTAAGGGATTACTCAAAAATGTTCAGTAATTTAATTACAGTTACTTCTGATGTAGTTGTGTTAAATACTATAGAACAATTCTATATAAAACAATAGTGAATTTAAAATAGAAATGTAATGTCTATATTTAAAAAATATGTTTTATAAAAATTCTTTGGCCAGTTCATGAATAATTTATTTGATTTTATATGATTTATTTTAAAGAATTGTTCATTTGAAAGGTTGATAAGTGTTTTAGAAAGTAATTAATCATAAGTAATGCAATCATTTTCAGACAGAGTAATTAGTACAGTAATATAATTACACTGTAGGAGATGTTTATTACTTTTTAGAGTAATTTACCCAAACCAGGGCTGGATTGGTAATCTGGCATACCGGGCATTTCCCCGGTGGGCCAACGCACTTTGGGGCCGATCAGGGACAGACTGTTCCTATGTAAAATCCCAGGCCGATTTCTCTTCCCAGTCCACCCCTGCCCAACCCTGCTCACCTTAATGCCAACTGATTGCATGCAATACAACTCATTTTGGATAGGAAAGTTAAATAAAAATAGTGATTATTATTATCATCATCATCATCATCATCATCATCCAAGTGAGGTATCCAACATGTAAATCGTAGTAACGAATGACCAACTTTGAGGTACAGTACAAGCTTCCCAGGTCCATTTGAAGGCAGCATGAATGGCTCTTTTTTTTTACCTGTAAAACGGAACTAATTTTCAACATTTGCCATATTGATTATTTCAATTATTCCCATTAATTTTAATACAAGTGCTCCGTCTCGGCCTAGATGACCTCTGGCAGAAAGCAGCGCTCTAACATTCCATCTACCAGTCTTGACCTGATTTGTTGACTCCTGAGATGCCCAGCCAATCAGCTACGGCTCAGTGTGTAACGCAAGCTCTGATTGGCTAAGAGCGTTGCGCTGGTGAAGCTCTTTACGCTCTCCTTTCACACACAACCAGCTGAGCGAGTCACGCAGCAGGTGAATACGGGAATCTTGTGCTGCGTTAAGACTGGTAAGACTTTTCTGGCTTTTGATGAATTATAAACTGCTTTGACGTGATTTTCTCTCCCCCTTTAATGTTAGAGCGTTTGTTTTATATGCGTTTAAATTTGCGTTAATAATAAAATAAAATAAAAGTTTGAAAAATTCATTTTAAGTAAACAAACAACGTCCAGGTAGTAACTGCCTGTATTTTAATAGCAAAACTTTGTAATTAAATATTACAACATTACAAAGGGGTTTTTGTCTTGTGGTCACAACCTAAAAAATTAACTACACCCATATTTGTTTACTGCCAAGTTTTGTATTAATATGTTCTTTTAAAAATATATATATATATGTTTATATATATATATATATATATATATATATATATATATATATATATATATAATGGGAAGTAAATTGTTCGTACTTTGACAAATTTTAAAAATGGTCTGATTTTTGTAAAATTTTTTATAAAACCTTCACTTGTTCATTTTGAATGGTCCTGTGTTGTGATAACTGCATTATAAAAATACATATAGTCCATGCAGTCTCTCATGTCTTAAGAGGTCATAAATCTCAAGAAGAAAACAATGGGGAGAGTATATGCAGAATTATGCAAAGATAGATGATGTGCTGAGCTCCTGAGCATGTGTACTTTGCAGGTGGACTCGGACTGTTTGTGTTTATTCACTGTCAATTATTGGCCAGGCAGGACCGTGTCGTCGCAGGCAAATATTTCACATTTCTTGTCTCGTTTACAGCTCATTAAGCTTCCTGAACGTTTGTGTACTCATCCAAATCACAGGCCATTTATGAGCTATTTTTGAGGAAATATCATGTTTGTTTTATATGCGTTCCAATTATTATACCATTTTCACCTTTTTTATTTAACGAGTCAAGATAATGTACGGTCAGCCAGTCGTTATGGCAGAATTAACCCTGAAAGTGTGATCAGGACCTCAACATAAAATAAAGGGGGTCTTTTATCAGGCTAAAGGGGTTAGTTTTGCAATGAAAGAGGAAAGGGAGCTCGGAGTGAATCAAGAGACGAAAACCTAGCACAGCTATGTAGGTAATCGGTTTGCCTGTGACAGCGGTCAATTATACCATTTATTTGTTATTATATAACATTATTTGTGCGCTATATGATGAGATTGACCAGTCGGAATCAAGTATTCTTACACTTTGTTCCGGGTTCAATACAAGTTAAGCTCAATGAACAAAATGTGTGGCGTAATGTTGATAACAACAAAAAATTATTTCGAAATATTTATTAAAAATGATGCATTAACACTGATGCACTTTCAATAGAAGTGAATTGGGCCAGTTTATAATCGTTAAAATAAATAAAGCCAAAAGTTAAGCTACAAGGCTTCAGACTGTCCCTTACCTCACCCTCCACCACAGTATTAGCACGTTTTAGCACAATGTGTGGACTTTTCAGACGGTCCCTTACCACACCCCCCACCACAGTAATAGCCCGTTTTAGCACAATGTGTGGACATTTCAGACTGTCCCTTACCTCACCCTCCACCACAGTATTAGCACGTTTTAGCACAATGTGTGGACATTTCAGACGGTCCCTTACCACACCCTCCACCACAGTAATAGCCCGTTTTAGCACAATGTGTGGACATTTCAGACTGTCCCTTACCTCACCCTCCACCACAGTATTAGCACGTTTTAGCACAATGTGTGGACTTTTCAGATGGTCCCTTGCCACACCCACCACAGTATTAGCACCTTTTTGCACAATGTGTGGACTTTTCAGACGGTCCCTTGCCACACCCACCACAGTATTAGCACCTTTTTGCACAATGTGTGGTCTTTTCAGACGGTCCCTTACCACATCCTCCACCACAGTATTAGCACGTTTTAGCACAATGTGTGGACATTTCAGACGGTCCCTTACCACACCCTCCACAGTATTAGCACGTTTTAGCACAATGTGTGGACTTTTCAGACGGTCCCTTACCTCACCCTCCACCACAGTATTAGCACGTTTTAGCACAATGTGTGGACTCTTCAGACGGTCCCTTACCTCACCCTCCACCACAGTATTAGCACGTTTTAGCACAATGTGTGGACTTTTCAGACGGTCCCTTACCTCACCCTCCACTGCAGTATTAGCACGTTTTAGCACAATGTGTGGACTTTTCAGACGGTCCCTTACCACACCCTCCACCACAGTATTAGCACGTTTTAGCACAATGTGTGGACTTTTCAGACAGTCCCTTACCTCACCCTCCATAGATTTGCACGTTTAGCACAATGTGTGGAGTTTTCATTCAGACGGTCCCTTACTACATCCTCCATGGTATGGTAACATGTAATAAATAGTATAAATAAAATAAAATAACACCTTAAGATGATAGTGCACAATATATTACAATGACTCATAAGCAAGGTAGAACAGGTGGGTCTTTAGATTAGACTTAAATAGATCTAAGGTTGGACAAGACCTAATCAATATTGGCAAATCGTTCCAGAAACGAGGGCCCATGACAGAAAAAGAACGATCACCCATAGTTTTAAGACGAGTCCTTGGAAAGCACAACAGTAGACTCTGAGATGATCTTAAAGTCCTTGGAGCCTGATATTGATTTCACCGTGACGACATCTGGGCAGTTTAAATACGGGACAAATCGCGTATTTTACGGGACGGGTGGCAACCTTCCATTGTAAACGCCTCACAGTAACCCAGTGTTGCTCCTTTTTATTTAATAATAGAGGGACGGGACAAAAGTATATTTCGTATATACTTTTCAACAAATCCTGTCAATTGATCTTAACTTGTACTGAACCTAGAACATTCTTCTAAACCCCACGAAACGTATCCAAACGACTTCCTATAGAAATAGAAAAATGAAAAGATTAATTGTAGTCATGCATTTTGATGTTTATATTATTTATTAATGTACATCACTCCCAGGGGCGTAGATTCTAGGGGGGTTTGGGGGTAACCCCCCATTAATCAAAATAAGCTATTACAAAAATTTTTTTTTTTTTTGCCATGATCAATGGAAACATGTAAATGCTTTACGCTGCAAACTTTAAGCCAAATCTACGCCCTTAATTACGCCAGTGATCCTTATTAATTTGACATTCTCTGGCATGTGTCATCCACATCATGTCTTTGTTCTACACTGCCGTAAAATCCAATATTTGAAGGTTCCTCTTTCACATTAATATCCTTTTCCTGTTCAAAGTTCTGTTATAAGCAACCACTCCCTCAAATAAAACAAAATAACACCAAGACATACTTGTTCTTTCTGGAAACAATGGTACTTGTTGGCTCAAGGGGAAACCCAACAATACGTTGCGGAACCTGATTACTTCACCATATTTGAAAGGTTCATTTAGCACAGTTTCCTCATAAATACCCATCTGATTTCACTTGTTTGACTTGTGTTCATTGTTAAGGATACAAAGCACAGAACTCTTATGCAAACTACTGTACAAACTTCCGAAAACCCAAAAGGCAAAGTAATTGTTTCCAATATGGATACATTTGGAGAAAAGCAGCTGGATTTCTGGCATAAATGAAAAGATCTGAGCAGGCATTGTGGCATTCCAGGGTGAATTCAGTTATTCTAGGTGTTGTTTCTCTCACAGAGAGGTGTGTCTTTCGCAATTACCTCACCTCAGTGAGGCAGGATGGGCTGAAATATGCTGAACAACTTGAAAGCCTATCCACGTTTTGTGCTAATAATGGCTAGCATTCACATTTGTGCACATCTCTGGATGGTTTTGCTGACTTCTATGTTTTTCTCCTCTTGGTATTCTCAGTTAATTTTGTTCAGACATTAAATAATTTTTTTACGTGGGCTTTGTTCCAAAATGTAGCGAACTGGCTTGCTAACAACAGCCTACATAGGCAGCGTCCTAACTGAGATGGGACCAATTTGGATGATATACTGTGTCTATCATGCACGTTCAGCAGTCTACTTACCATCTGTTTGTGTTAGTTTACATAATGTCAGACATGATATTGTCCTTTATTCATATTGGCTCAATAAATAACATAACAGTATTTTATTTGTATTTGTATTATTATGAACCAAACCTCCCTGGACTTCAAAGAACATTTGGAATTTAGAATTTAGAATCTTCTTACAGTTGTGCATTCTTACACAATGCGTTACACATTATTTCTGTTCCAAAATTACGTTTTTAAACCAGTGAATGCAACCTAAACCAAGGTGATGTTTTTTTTTTTTTGGAAAAATAAAATAATATAAATAAAAAAAATCATAGCTCAGCTGGTCCTTAAAATGCAAGTGAATGGAGATTTCTCTTTTGAAACTCCAAAAACACAGATAGACATCATAAACACCGTCCAGTTGACACCAGCTGTTATATTAATGCCTTCTAAAGCAACATGGTCGCTTTTGGTGCGAAAAAGATCAATATTTAAGTACTTTTTTAACTCTAAATCATGCTACCGTTCTGCAGCGGCATGCACGTGTGATGTAATCGTATTGGCATTTGAAACACGTGAGAACTGTCACATGTGCGTCACAATCGGAAGAGCAGCGCTGTTTACAAGTGAGTAGGAGGAACGCTGTGCAGAATCTCCATTGCTTTTTGGTTTAGATCTGAATTTATCTGTTTCTTTACTCGCAATGGTGCGATTGTGTGCTTATCCTGGACGTCTCAAATTGGAGAATGTGAGATTACATTTGTATCGTGACAACGTGAATACGTCACACGAGAGACCGCTTGGACTCACCCTTTTAGAGTAATTTACTAAGTTGCTTTAAAGAGTCGCTTTTAGTCAAAATGCCATGTTGTTCTCTGGGCGTAGGCTTTGAACTGCCTGTGTCAGGTAGGCAGCCTACATGTGTTTCAGTAATTATGTGTTTTGTTTTGATTAGCTCACCTGAACGGGTGAGTCAATCATGGACTCATTCTTTTCGTGCAATAGTGAGCTGTTATCTAGAGGGTGGATGCAGTTAACCTCCAGCTATGTGGTAGATGTTCAGTCCTTTGCGATGAAAGAAGACTTTACTGGAGCCCAAATTGAACATCTCTCTTCATAGAGATTGACCTGGGCCAGTGCGCAACCACCTAGCAAACCCTAGAATAATGTAGCAAAACGCCACTAATATTTTCTAAAACCTAGTTTGAGTCTGTTGTTAGAAAAAAGATGTACAGTTCTTACGTCACTGTGATCTTTTTTGCTTATGCACCGATGCATTTATCTTTTTTTTTCCATTTTCTTTTTTCTATAGATTGACGCTCTTTTGAATTGTCAGAAGAGGCTCTTTTAAAGACCCATGCCAGTACCTGGCTCGTCCAATGTGCAATGCCAAAAAGTGACACCTGGCCTGGGGGCATTGCCATGGAATCTGTGACTGCTATGGACAGTGCGGGTAGCAGTGATAGTGTGGTCAGCACCAACTCTGGTTGTGTGAGTATTTTCCTTAAACATCTAAACCAACATTGTGTTTTTGACAAACATGAGAATTTGTCTCTGATATCCTCTTTATGAATGATGGAAGAAAATGTATATATTGGCAGGTTGATTTGAGGGTGCAGTAAAATGGTTAGCTTTTCATTCCAACAGAAAAAGACATTTTGAGGAATAACGTTGCCTACTCTGTATCATGCAGTCACTTAAACAAATATAATTGGGATTATCAATACAACCTTCTACTCAGAAGAGGAACAAGGAAACACGGTGTATACTTAGTGATGTTTGCCATCTTGGTTGAACAAAATGGTAGTTAGTGAGAACAAGAACAGAGCGTTTTTACTCTGTATTTTCCGAAGTCCATCTGGTTCTGTCCAGCATTGGATTTAACTGCGTTACAAGTACCAAGATCAAAATATTTCGTAATATGTTACTGTGACGAGGAGGAGGGCGTGGCCGGGCCATGATGGAGCACTGCCAGCACTGACTCAGCTGGTTCAAGATCGAGAGAGACACACATGGCTGTGTGCGTCTGTCCTTATGTTTTATGTTGTTTTAAGTTAATTTATATAATTACATTTTATGTTTACTGTTCAGCCGGTTCCCGCCTCCTCCTTGCCTGTCCTTGAACTTTAACAGATAAAGGATGGGCATGGAGGAGGCGGCAGCCTGCTGAACAGTAAACATACATTTTAATGATATAAATTAACTTAAAACAACAAAACATAAGGACACAAGTGTCTCTCTCTCTCTCGAACCGGCGTCTCCTGCTGCCCTTATCTCACACTCCTGCTGATCAGCTGATTCCGTGCTCCATCACGGCCTGGCCACGCCCTGCTCTTCGTCACAGTTGCTTTCAGACAAAATTACTGTGAGAAAAAGAAATGCAAGTCCCCAATAATTTAAGGCATTGTTTTAAAAAGTAACATCCCCACACTAGTTCTGTCACATTGGAAAAATACACACCAAGTTACAGTGGTACGGTGTGAAACGTGATTCAACAGCCATCTGAAAGATTTCAAAAGGTTTGGGAGGGTCTTTAGCACTCTTTTCTTTTTATGATAGAGTGATGATAGTTTTGGACACCTTTCTGCTGAGGAGAAAGCAATCCTCATGTTTCTGGAGGAGACCATTGAGGCTCTAGAGGTAGAAGATGACAGCGGTTTGTCTAGCGATGAGCCCGATCGCCCATCTCGTAACCTGGCAGGAAAAAATATTCATCACCCCTCCATCAACCACAACAAACCCGAAGGTAAGCAGTATTACCAGCGCTGTCTTTAAACACTGAATTATACTCTGGATTATATCTGAAGTATCTCATTGTTCGTTTTAGGATCTTCTTGTAAAACAACAGTTGCATTTTCCCTCCGATTTCTACTTTTGTCACTGATTTCTTCTAGTTGTCTGTGTTTGCATACTTTGAAGATTGTTTATATATATATATATTTGACTTTGAAATGTTCTTTTTCAGAGCTATTAGCCCATGAGAACCCAAACCAAGCCATGCGAAGAGATCAGAGACCATCTCCGAGGTATCCTGTGCCAACTCCGTTACTCCTTGCCAGTGGTAATGCCAACTTAGTCAGTAGACCTGTTGAATCATCTCCCAAAGAACAACCAATGGCTTTTCTTGATGGCTTCAGATCAAAGTTTGACCATCAACAAACTGGAATGACAGTTTCAGGAAGAACTGCTTCTTCAAACGTAGTAACTACTAAACCAAGCATTGTACTATTGAGTGATGTGGCCGACCTTCCACCTTCTTTCATACCTGAACCACCAGTTAAACCAAATTTGCCTAGAGACTCAAAGTCTATAGACCATTCTCTTCAGAGTTTGGATGCCAAGTCTCCACAGAAGCCCCAGATAACGTCCTCAGAAATTCCGGTGGTTTTGATTCCTCCACCCTCAGACTTCATGGATGAACCAGCAGAGAGGAGCGCCGGACCACCACTTCCAATGCTCGTTTTTGATGGTCCGCCAGACTGGACTCCCGAACTCCCGAACACAGAGCCCAAACCTGGTGGTGGATCTGACAAGCCTGCTGAGATGAGTAAATCCCGAAGTGTTGACTCCAACTCAAGAGGACCATTGATCCACAGTGTGCGTGAGAATTTGCACAAGAAGGCCTCCATGAAGAAAGTGCCTGATTTGACACCATTGAGGTTTGCACAACATGCTTCCGCTGACAAACTGATGACACCTTCACCATCTACAGAACATGTACCTGGAGTCCCAAAAGAGTACAGTGAGACCAAAAGCCCACCAGCTGTGGCTCCTAAACCCAAGAAACTGCCTTCTAATATCATCTTCAAAAGCCACAAAGACACAAGTGCCACGCACTCTTTACTACCGCAGAGTGACCATCCTCAGCTGGATCAACAGAAGATACGAATGGAAGCCTTGAAAAAATTAGGCCTGCTAAAGAGTGCGGAAGTCAATTCAGGGCCCAATGTCTCTTCTAATCGATCCTCAGCATTCAACGCAAAAGATACCACGCTTTCCTCCAATAAACCATGTACTTACACAATGGCACCTTCAGTAGAACCAGGGCAGGACACTAAACCAGCTGAAAGTTCTGTACCAGGAGTGGTGCACCCAAAAATAGACATGCCAAAACTCATAGACTGGGAAAGTAGGCAAGTTTCTTTGAAGAAGCAACCCGCAAGACCCTATGAGGTCAAATCGGCTTCTTTGGGGCGGTCAGGTGTAGGTCTAAGCAGCTTTGCTTTTGAACCAACCCCTCGAGCAACAAATCCAAACAGGACCAATGTTGAGCGGTGGTCAGGTGCAGGTCGTAACAGCATCACCATTGAACCCACCTCGCATGCAACTAAACCAGACAAAACCAATGTTGAGTTATCTCCAGGTCAGTTACGAAAAAACAGAGGTCGACCTCTTTCCGCAGGTAGCGCGAAGGACTTCAATATTGGCCATGCTGCTTCAGTTCACCCTTCACAGTCAGGTTACGATGCCCAAAAGTTAGCTCGCTCCAACGGCATAAGCGTTCTGATCACCCCACACAGTAAAGATGGCGAGAACCGACGAGAAGCTTTGAAGAAACTTGGATTACTGAGGGACTAACAGTTCGCCAACTACCCGACTCTGAGAGTTGTGTACGACGGTCTTTAGCATTGAAATGCAGAATGCTGAAGTGGGTCTTGCATGATGTGGACACTGAGACAACATCAGAAGTACTTTTCTTCTGGATCTTCCGCAATAGTGGCACTTTTGTCTATTTGCATTCTCAACTACCTGCTTAAATAATCATCACCAGGGTTGGGAGGGTTACTTTTGAAATGTATTGCACTGCAGATTACAGATTACAGATTACAGATTACATGCTGTAAAATGTCATTTGTAAAGTATTTTGTTGATTACTCAAGGCTAGTAACGTGTTGTAAATACTTTGGATTACTTCTTCAGCACTGGTAGATTTATTTAACTTGTTTTGACTATAAAAACTCTGCCAGGACAATAAGACAAAATACACATGTTAAAAATACATCCTCTGAAAAACCCAAATATCTTATGCAGTGTTGTTTCTAAAACAAGATCAATCAAATCTATCTTGTTTTAAGGATTTTTAGACATTTTTACAGGAAATCAATACAAAAATGATTATCAAGAATATGATTTTTGCCCTTGTAAGTTGCTTTGGTAAAAAAGGTTTGGCGTAGCATCAATATAGACCCTATTTGCTTGCCCCAGGTCTTATTGTGCTCTCATTTCAATTCAACTATGTATGTTATTTCAAAGAGAAACAGTGTTTTTATTTAGTCATATTTTATCAAAATGTAACAACTTGGTCCACCTCTGAAGCGACTTCAGTTTTGAATGTTAACCAATCGCGAAATAGCTATTTAGGCATCGTTTTAGACCTTTCTTAATTTTGCTGTTGTTTATGCAGTAATTTAATGCCATTTAACGTTAATACTCATATCTCATCTCTAGTGTATGTTTGATGTTGTTGTTGTTTAATGGTGCTGTACATGCCATATTAAAGATTTTGTTCTATACTGTTGATAACTATTAAGATGAGTCAAGAATTTAATTCTTCATACTTCATTATTTATGAGGAGTTCTTATTAAATACACATTTGGACTTCCTGTATACTGGGGAATAAACGATTCAATCACACTCCTAGAATTTGGGGGGAAAGGGGCCGTTGACATGCCCAGATGTGTGACATGCGACAATTGATGTTGACAATTGATGTCCTTGTCTTTTTGTACCAATCCATGTTTTTCTTGTCAACAGTCTTGCTTGGGTGACATTCTGATCTGTGTGTATCAGACGAGCAGGAACTGGTCAGACCTGATTTGAGACAGCAGGGGTTTGTGATCTGTGTTTAATGACCTGCTTTGCTCTGTCAGCCAGCATTTGAGCATTGTGTGTTTTAAAGCAAAGTACTTCCAATGGCGCAATAAGCAGAATAATCTTCAGTACAATATAGCTCAAGACGATACAGTGTATAGACATTTTTATCATGGGGGGGATGATTTTTTCACCCAAAAATATAAACTCTATCTTTATTTAAGAACAAACTTTATTTCAAAGAACAAAAAAGGAGAATATAAGGGTGTGTTTTGGGGGAGCTGTTCCTTTAAATACACCAGCACCCTAGAGACATTAGGATATACCTTAAGTTCCCATATGGTCATGGTAACATTGCCGTTACCTTCTTGAACAAATGTTGTCAGGATAGATCTGTGTTTGTGGCTCAATTGTCTGAGGACTCTTGAATACGCAATAAACCCACCTGCGGTTCCCTGCATTCATGACGCCCTCTAGTGGAACATTTTGTGAAAGAAGCATGTATGGTCCCTACAGTGGAAAATAAAAGAGGTAGCTTGGTTTATCCTTCTATTATTATATCTTATATCTTCTATACCTGCCACAAACCACCACCCGTTGGTGCCATTTTAAGTCCATTATGTAGATGATTATAGCTGGATTCACTTGCAATGTCAGAGACTATGCAGAGTAATGCTGCAGACATTACTTATGTTCAGGGCTGAACTGGTAATCTGGTATACCGGGCATTTTACCGGTGGCCCGATGCACTTTGGGGCCGTTCAGGGCTGAACTGGTAATCTGGTATACCGTGCATTTTACCGGTGGCCGACGCACTTTGGGGCCATTCAGGGCTGGACTGGTAATCTGGTATACCGGGCATTTTACCGGTGGCCCAACGCGCTTTGGGGCCGTTCAGGGCTGAACTGGTAATCTGGTATACCGTGCATTTTACCGGTGGCCGACGCACTTTGGGGCCATTCAGGGCTGGACTGGTAATCTGGTATACCGGGCATTTTACCGGTGGCCCGACACACTTTGGGGCCATTCAGGGCTGGACTGGTAAGCTGGTATACCGGGCATTTTACCAGTGGCCCGACGCACTTTTTTTTGGCCATTCAGGGCTGGACTGGTAATCTGGTATACCGGGCATTTTACCAGTGGCCCGACGCACTTTGGGGCCGTTCAGGGCTGGACTGGTAATCTGGTATACCAGGCATTTTACCGGTGGCCCGACGCACTTTGGGGCCATTCAGGGCTGGACTGGTAAGCTGGTATACAGGGCATTTTACCAGTGGCCCGACGCACTTTGGGGCCATTCAGGGCTGGACTGGTAATCTGGTATACCGGGCATTTTACCGGTGGCCCAACGCGCTTTGGGGCCGTTCAGGGCTGAACTGGTAATCTGGTATACCGTGCATTTTACCAGTGGCCCGACGCACTTTGGGGCCATTCAGGGGTTGAACTGGTAATCTGGTATACCGGGCATTTTACCGGTGGCCCGACGCACTTTGGGGCCGTTCAGGGCTGGATTGGTAATCTGGTATAACGGGCATTTTACCAGTGGGTGGCCGACGCACTTTGGGGCCGTTCAGGGCTGAACTGGTAATCTGGTATACCGGGCATTTTACCGGTGGCCCGACGCACTTTGGGGCCATTCAGGGCTGGATTGGTAATCTGGTATAACGGGCATTTTACCAGTGGGTGGCCGACGCACTTTGGGGCCATTCAGGGCTGGGCTGGTAAGCTGGTATACCGGGCATTTTACCAGTGGCCCGACGAACTTTGGGGCCATTCAGGGCTGGACTGGTAATCTGGTGAACCGGGCATTTTACCGGTGGCCCGACGCACTTTGGGGCCGTTCAGGACTGGATTGTTAATCTGGTATACCAGGCATTTTACTGGTGGCCCGACGCACTTTGGGGCCATTCAGGGCTGGACTGGTAATCTGGTATACTGGGCATTTTACCGGTGGCCCGACGCACTTTGGGGTCATTCAGGGATGGACTGACCATCGGGAGAACCGAGCGTGTTGGTGGGTCGGCCACGAAATGGGCTGAATGGGCCACGATAAGCTAAAATAAGCCACCACGCTATGCAGAACGGACCACAAAATGGCGCCGCGATATGCAGAAAAGGACAACGAACACCCCCAAAACATCATTTGGGCCAGTTGCTATATAAAATCCCAGGCTGATTTCTCTTCCCAGTCCAGCCCTGCTTATGTTTAGAAGTGAATACTGAACAGTATGCACTGTAAACTGCCTAATGTTTGTTTAAAATAGTACGTGAAACTGTATGCATGAATTCACAATAAACGTTTCAAACCGCAGGATGCTACATTATTGTCACCTGTCCTGATTTCTGTGACTTTCTTCGTTTGTCACATGACTTCAAAACAATGCATGCTTATTTCAGTTATGTGCTGCTGTTATAGTATGAGTAGTATGTTAGTGTGCTATTCCAAACATTGCCATTGTTAATCAGGCAGCTGGCCCAGTGTGGCATATACATCAGAGCTTCATTAACACCTACATGCCCTTGATTGGAATGATGTAGCCTACTGGTTAAATAACTGTTGGTAACCAAGAGGTTGTAGGTTCAAACCTCCTGAGGATTGATGAGCTGCCATCACTGTGCCCTTGAGCAAGCCATTTAACGTACTGCAGGGGGATTGTCCTTTAATTAGTGAACTGTAAGTCACTTTGGAGAAAAGCTTCTGCTAAATGAGTGAGTAGTAATCAGTTAACCTGCAGGAGGCCCATATGGTCTCTTACCAGGGGTCAAAGCTGCTTTAGGACAAACTTATGCAGCCTCTTTAAAGGGATAGTTCCCCCTAAAAAAAATGGTGGCATTATATACTCCTCCTCATATTGTTCCAAACCATGGGCGCCACTAGGGGTGGATTACCGGGGCTTAAGACCTGAATGTTTTTAGTAAAGCCTCAATGTTTTATCATCTTGTCGAGAAGTCAAATGTGTCAGTACTTGATCAAGTTGATACTAAAATAATCTCTGGTGGCTGCTTTCCAGCACTCATGTGAGCAGAGGTGGGTAGAGTAGCCAAAAACTTTACTCAAGTAAAAGTACAATTATCTTTAAAAACTTTACTCAAGTAGAAGTAAAAGTAATAATGTTAAAAATGATTTAAGAGTAAGAAAGTATCCAATAAAAAGTATGCTCAAGTAGTGAGTAACTAGTTACTTTCATATCAGGGCTGGACTGGGAAGAGAATCGGCCCGGGATTTTACATGGCTACTGGCCCAAAAGTTGTTGAGCGGGGGGGTGGGGTTTGGGATCGCTGTCCTTTTCTGCATATCACAGCCCCATTTTGTGGTCCGTTCTGCAGCGGCTCATTTTAGCTTATCGCGGCCGACCCACCAGCCCTTTCGGTTCTCCCAATGGCCAGTCTGCTCGTGATCGGCCCCAAAGTGCGACGGCCCACCGGGAAAATGCCCGGCATCTCAGATTACCAGTTTACTCTCCTATATTCCAGTAAATGATACACATTTATCATGCATTACAAAATGAATAATAAACATAATAATACTGTTAATATTATTGTAAATAATGGAAATTGTCATCATTCACCAACATGTTGTTCCAAACCCATATGACATCTTTCTTTAATTAAAAAATTAAAGGGATAATTCACAAAAAAAATAATATTTCTTGTCCTCATACACATCCCATATGTGTGTGACTTACTTACTTCTGCAGAACACAAATTAAGATTTTTATAAGAATATCTCAGCTCTGTTGGTCCATACAATGCAAGTGAATGGTGACCAGAACTTTGAATCTACAAAAACGCACATAGAGGCAGCATAAAAGTAATTCTCCAGTGATTTTCAGAAGCAATATGATTGGTGTGGGTGAGAAACAGATAAATATATATAAGTTTATAATGTATAAAGTCAATTTTTTACTTTTAAATCTCTTCCCTGTCCAGTAGGTGGCAATATGCACAATGCACTGAATCACCAAAACACAAGAAGAAGAATGTGAAAGTGTAAAACATTATTGAAATAATAATCTATTTCTCACCCACACTCATCATATCCCTTCTGAACACAGATTTGAACCAGCGTCATGCTGCCTTTATGTGCTATCAGAGCTTCAAAGTTTTGGCACCCATTGACTTGCATTCTATGAACCAGCAGAGCGGAAATATTCTTCTAAAAATCTTTGTGTTCAGCAGAAGATAAAAAAACACATCTGGGATGGCATGAGGGTGAGTAAATGATGTGAGAACGTGGATGTTTACATGGATACAGTAGGAACTGATATGTTGCAGCGCTGATATAATAATGCAAACTTAGAAACTGAGGTCATAACAGCCCATAGTTACAGATTCATGCTGAAAATGAATGAGTATCACCATAACAGAGACAAGCCCACATTCACACAATCTCTAAAACGTACCTCACCGTGTTTTCTTTCTTTTTTTTATCACCATCTGGCATACTTCAATCTAATTAGATACACATTTTTTGTAATTACCATTTTTTTGATTCCTAGAGTAAACAAAGAAAAGCAAAACATATGCGATGTGCAAGTGGTAATACATGTGCAATGTAGTGGTATGTACAATTATTGAACTAAATATGAGTGAATTTCCATATTTACATGACATTTTTATATATTATTGCGCTATATGGGAGTCCTTAGTTTAATTGTTCGTGTGGAAAATGGCCTGAGGGTAAAAACTGTTCTATCAGGAAGACTCGCAGACTGGAGTGAAATTGAAGATGACATTTATTAGATGAATATAAAACAGAAAAGTAATGTCTCTCTTTGGTGTAGGCCCCGTCTGGCGGGCTGAAGAAGGTGTACTCGGAACCATCATGTCCTGCCGGAGATAGGAGGCAGGGGCGAGGAGCCTACCCCCATGCAGGACGGACTCAACATGTGGTGGTGGGGTGGTGGAGGTTGCCGTGTTAGCACACTGAAACAGCAATGTGATTGTGAGCAGACATATAAAGCAACGGCTTACATGTGATTGGCTGGGAATTACCCAGCTAATGGTGCGATGATGTACAGCTGCTAGTCTTCCCACTAGAACTACGCTGCGTTTACATTTCTTGTACCTGGATGTCCTGACAGAATCAACATTTAAACCTCACAATTACCCCTCCCAATCCCCAACCCCGCCCCACACCTCAACAAACATCCCTGTGGTCACACGTGAGCATATATATATATATATATATATATATATATATATATATATATATATATATATATATATATAATAATCACATGCATTTATACCTATACCTCTCTCTCCACTGTCCCTCCCTGAGAGCCCTCCAAAAACTCCAAATAGTTGCCCCATTTCCCAACAAACAATTCTAAGTTACCCAGTCTTCTAAATGACACTTCCTCAAAAGCCGCCACCCTCCCCTATCTCCGTGCACCACTCCTGAAACTCCACACCCCAGTCGACCTCCATCCCCTTAAAATAATTTGCCTGGCAATCATAACACTGGTCAGAACCCAATTTTTTACGTGTTTATTCCCCACATCGATGACCACCCCATCGCCCACCCCACAACACCGACAAAATGAAACCAGAGTGCCCAATATGTCACACACAAAACTCTGAACCTTCAACCAAAATTCCTTGATCTCAACACACCACCAAAAAACATGGGCCATGTCCTCCGATCGTTAACATGGCCCCCTCCTTTGCATCTCCTAAGGAAGAGGAAGCAACCAATTGGAAGAGAATGCTTTTTATTGCGACATCCTAGAGCGCTTTAACCACAGAGACTCGGCCACACAGCTGGATGAATATGGTGACTCAGACCGACAGGATGGTGGTGGGTTTACGCCCCAGCTGCCGTCAACATGAACAGAGTTCTGTCTGATTACTGCGGTTTTCAGCAACCCAATTACAAAAGCAGCAACCCGCATTAACAATGAGAAAGATACTTCCTAGGAAAGACTGGACAATTAGAGCAGATTTATTTGGGTCTGTTTGTTTATATATATATATATATATATAGAATGGCATGTACATGTGTAAGTGGTAATACATGTGCAATGTATGGATATGTACAATTATTGAATTAAATATGAGTGGATTTCCATATTTACATGACATATTTATATCTTATTGCGCTATATGGGAGTCCTCAGTTTAATTGTTCATGTTGAAAATGGCCTGAGGGTAAAAACTGTTCTTATACCTGGACGTCCTGACGCTCAGTGCTCTGTTGCGCAGGCCAGAGGGCAACAGTTCAGAGAGGGAGTGGGCAGGGTGTGGTGTCCAGAGTGATTCCACCTGCACGTTTCCTCACTCTGGAGACATACAGGTCTCGGAGTGTGGGCACCAATAATCCTCTCAACAGTCCTGACTGTCCGTTGTAGTTTCCTTCTGTCTGATTTGGAGGCTGAACCAAACCAGACAGTTATAGACAGACTCAATGATGGCTGAGTAGAACTGTGTCAGCAGCTCTTGTGGCTGGTTGAACTTCCTCAGCTTTTTGATACTTAAAGAGTATCAAAAAGCAGTCGTAGTGTGCATGCATTGAATGCTCAGAAAAAGCCCCCAACCACACATTTCATATCGGGAATGGCGTGCAAAGTGGCGCGTGCACCGTCCACCCCCTTCCCTGCACCGCCTTACCTTAAGTGATCATGACCAGTGATATCACAGTCCCCTTAGACGCTTTATTTAGACCGTTTGTGTTCATTTTGATTTCAAATAAGTGACTTTCCAATTACTTGTACTGTATGTCTTCATCTACATAGATCGATAAGGGGAAAATACTCAAATTGGCAAATGGTGGACTGTATTGTATCGCCCATACAACTAACCAGCTGTCTTACTAATGTAGACACATCAGATCCTAGGCTGAGAGGTCAAATTCACATACTTAGCTCTCCATGTCTGTTCTTCAACGCATATGCAATATTTTGAATAGATTTGACAGGTTCCATCGGACTATTGGCATGCATATAGCTAGTCTGTGTGCCCAGTGCTATTTTCAAGTAGTGCAAGTAATATCTTTATATGGCTATACTGAACCAGTGGTGGGGGGCTCCTGGTGGCAGCAGGGGCCCAATGCAGTGGCATATGTACTTGTTAGGCAGGGTCAGCTCTGAGCACACCTATAATGACTTAAAATGCTGTCTTGATTGGCAGCTTACTAGATGTTCGCTAATTGAGTTCAACAAAGTGTCCTCTCAATCTCCTCTGCCCGCATTCTGATACAAGAAAATGACCTGACTATACTCCTACCAAATACGCCAGATCATCATCTTCAGATCAAAAGAACAAACCCACATCTCTTAAAAGTGAAGTTTGTTCAAGGAATAGTTCATCTCCATGTTGTTCTAAAGCCATATGGTGTTATTTTTTTTACCATGGAACACAAAAGGAGATTTTCTCTAAGTCTTCTCAAAGCTCACCTTATTCACTAATAATCTTCCTTTTCGCCAACGCTCTAAAATAACAAAGATTAACGTCTTATAATTTCTATTTAAGAGGCCTCACTTTGATCGATAGAGTTTGTATTGCTCATTTTCAACTCTAGATGGCCTTGAAGCGCACCACATTCGGCCTGAGTTTCCATTGGGTTACATTACTCTGCTTGATACTTTCAACAATCTTTCAAATCTGTTTCTCCTTTGAAAAGATTAAAGTAGATGAGTCAGGCCTTTTAGATTTCCGTCAAGCAGATAAAGAGATAATTGTGTTGGAGTGTCTCTTTCTCAGAGGTGTAGAGAGTCACTGCACTTGGTTTAGTGTAATCGCATGACTCAGTCTCTAGTGTACTCCAGAACTGTGTGGGCAAATCCAGGTTGATGAAGCTTACAAGACAATCAAAATATCCTGCTTGACCTTACCAAACATCTGTGCACTGGGTGGTCTTATTGGAAAGCAGGCCTGGTACAAGGATGCAATCTTTGGTAGGTCACTTGTATGTTTGGCGGTGGGTGGGCGTTAATTTTGTTGAACTTTCACCATCAGTCCACGGGGCAGAGTGCCACTTGATCGTTTCACTGTCAGTCAGAGCGGGGGCATCAGAAGTTTCTGTTTGAGGCAAAGAGAATGTATATGAACTTCATATGTCTTAGTATATGGTAACCTGATGATTCGTATTATCCAGCACGATTTGAGAATATTCCAGAGATAATCTTGTGTGCTTCAATGGAAGCAAATAAATGTTTCTTTTTGGAAAAAAAAGGAGTGAACACAGTCAATATCGCAAATTGGCTAACAGTTGATGAGTGACGTAAATAGCAACCTGGTCTCAGAGAATTAACGTTAATCTATAACGTTAGTTCGATTTTTGCAAACTGACTTGTTCATGCCACTTTTTACGTTTCGCTGCAGTTTCCTGGTGAAATGGACACTTGAAGCACTACAACAACTGTGTGGTTTAATCATTGTCACACAAATCACGAGTATAATTGCTGATTTTGATTTTATGAATACATATTTTTCACTTTATTACTCATCCCCTGCTATGTTATGATATCAAAACACCTTTGCTTTAACGCATTATTACACACCCACTTACACTGGCGGCCAAAAGTTTGGAGTAATGTTCAGATTTAGCTTTTTCTGAAGGAAATTTGTACTGCAATTCACCAAAGTGGCATTCAACTGATCACAAAGTGTAGTTGGGACATTACTGATGTAAACAACAGCACCATCACTATTTGAAAAAAGTCATTTTTGATCAAATCTAGACAGCAGCATCACTCCAACACCTTATCCTTGAGTAATCATGCTAAATTGCTAATATGGTGCTAGAAAATCACTTGCCATTATATAAAACACAGTTGAAAGCTATTTGGTTCATTAAATGAAGCTTAACATTGTCCGTGTTTGTTTTTGATTTGCCACAGTATGCAATAGACTGGCATGTCTTAAGGTCAATATTAGGTCAAAAATTGTAAAAATGGCTTTCTCTAGAAACTCATCAGTCATTCGTTGTTTTGAGGAATGAAGGTCCAAAAAACTGAAGATTTCATACAAAGGCGTAACTACAGTCTTCAAAGACAAAGTACAAGTCTTAGTTTGAGTCTCTAGTTTGAGAAATAGACGCCTCACATGTCCTCCGCTGACAGCTTCATTGAATTCTACCCGCTAAACATGTACAACATTTACGTTTAGAATAAAGCATTATAATATTATTTAATTAGACTTCTTTCTCATTAGCTCATTAAGTTTACACTGATGAGGGTGAACACATAATAATAGTTTTAAGACCGCACATCCTGTCAATGCCTGGAAGACAATTCCAAAAAGAATGAATTCTTAGAAAATGTCAAGACCTTTGGTTATTCATGCTATCAATCATACATATTAATATGCTTATATTCCACTGTTTATTACAACATTTCACATTACCTCGAGAATCGAGAAACCATTGAGAATCAGAATCATGGAATCAGAGACAATTCCCAAAATATCTGGAATCGGTTTAGTCAATGGTACTGCTTTTTTTTTTCATTTTGGAAGGTTGTGATGCATAGTTGCTAAATTCACAAATATTTAATGCTAAAGTGAGTCATTTCTGCACCACTAGCATCACCAAACGGAATTACAAAAATAACTGGTTTCTCGAACACTCCCCCTGTCCTCCACTGGTCAGACAAACACATGCTGTACATTACAAACTCACACCATTGGTTGCATCAATGTTGCTGTGTCGGGCTGGTCTAGATGCTTAAACAAACAACGTTTTAAAAGCACCACAAAGACACGGTGCTACACTTTTCAGTGATATCAACCAACAAATGGCTTAAAACGTTGTTTCTGCAATTTCAACTGGTATAGGAGAGTATTTGAACATCAAACAAAGCACACTTCAGCTAAAAAATAAACATCAGGACTGGAATATAGATTTGGTGCTGAAGGCAAGGTGCAGATGAAGCATTAGAAAGCTTTGTGCCGTGACCCAGTTCGCACATCAAATGCAAGTTTTGCACATGTGCGTTCACAACACATCACGTAATGAGAATATTACTCTGCCCAGAGATGGTAAGCCATGCAAATCAAGCACGAATCATTTAATTTAAGAAAAGCAAAATGTAAATACAAAACCATTACCTCTTGTTGTGCAGAAATGATGAAGCAGGGACAGGTTGAAGCTTGCCTTCACCTGCTTTTGTTGAACTGTACTTGGGCTTGTCAGGAGGAAGTTTGGAGAAAGTTGGAATAGAATGTTTAATGACAGAACGGATTCTGTTATTTTAGTTCTATTACAGAGGAGTGACCTTATGTTGTCACAATCAGGAATGTTCTAAACGATTATTGGCGCATAACGCTGGCGAATTCCACGAATGTTGTTGTCCTTGCTAAAATGATCAGCTCACAAACTAGTACTATGATCATTTTCATCTGATTCACTTTAAGCTGTCCTTAGCTGGTTTAAGCCGGTCCAGAAAGTCTCCCACCCTTGCCAATCTGATTTTAGATGGTTTAGCTGGTCAACCAGCTGGTCTCCAAGCCTGAAAAGTGCCTCAACCGCCTCTAAATCCATCAAAACAGGCCAGCTTGTCTAAGCTTGAAGACCACCCTGCTGAAATATGCTGGTCTTAGCTGATCTAGGCTGGTCTGTTGGCTGGTTTTAATGTGGTTTGGGGCACTTTTCAGCTGGGAAACCAGCTAGCCAACCAGCTAAACCAGATGAGCATGAGCTTGGTCTGTAACGACACCAGCTAAGACCAGTAAACTAACTTAGTCTGGTTTAAACCTTTTTCAGCAGTATAAAACTGTTGAAGCAGAATTCATTATCTTTGACTTGTTGAGGCCAAAAAACCATGGCAAATTCCCGAAAAACAGGCTAAAGGTGAATGCAAGTCACAATCACACCAGATGTTTGAATTTGTGAACGAACTCTTCGGACAACAAGAGGCCAATTTTCCAAAAGAGGTCCAACCCAACTTCCATTTTCCATGCGCTTCTGCTGCAAACAGTTGGATGGGGTTGAAGGCTGTCGTGAGATCACGTCTCTGGCATGTGTTTTAATTGTTGCAGGGGTTAATTGTCCTCTGTAAAACACTGAATCATTTTTGTGTCTGTACAGGCCTGTTCCGACACGATTATTTCTGCCGCCTACAATCTTTCAATACGTGGGACCCGTTACACAGACAGTGCATTACAAGAGGAGCTGCAAAGAAATGCCTCAGGAATACAAATCTGGGAGACAAATCGACACAGCCCAAAAACTGGAAAATTTTTTAAAAGTGAGAATCTATTATCTGCAATGTGCTTTGCAAGTTGCCCAGAGTATGTGATGTTTCTCTGTACGTATATATGCTTCAAATAGTTTTCCAGAAGTTTGTGGTGAGATGAGAGGGAATTCATGAATTGCACATGGTTCCTGAAGTGTCTGACCTCTGTTGCCCCACGGAAGCCGTTTCCATGGCAACCCCCACTCAGCCCGAGTCCAACCCACCACTGATTGTGAATTCCTGCAATTTCAGAGAGAGAGAGAGAGAGAGAGAATGAGAGAGAGAGAGAGAGACAGACAGACTGCTCTCAAAGGTGATAATAGCCAGCAGCAAAAATGTTTGTCATTCATAATGAAGAAACTGCTAATTAATTTCATTACTTGTTTCTTGTATTTACTTATCTTCTAGGACATTCATAAAATGAAAATAATGACTGGATTGATATTTATCTTTGTAAAACTACAACAAACGCATCAGCAGCCAAAACTCACAGAATAAAAACTGCTTATTAATTTATGCTATAAAAAATGCTGGGTTAAAGAAAACCCAATTTGCGTCCTAAATATTTGGGTAACTTGAACACAGCATGCTGGGTTACACATTATGCCCAAATGGTAGCGACTGCATACTGATTAAAATGCGTTTATTAGTTACTAATTAGTTCATTTTACTGCTTAAAATGGATCTCATTTGCATTTTCTTAAACCTGTACAATGTAACTATAAATTTTTTACACTAAACTAAAATATGCTATTTATTATTTTACTTTTTTTCATTATTTTACTTCTCTTGCACCTTTATTTTTTTTAAAAAAAGGCTTTCTTTTAATATAGATGAATAATAAAGTAATTTTTATTACAGTGATGTCACAATGCTGTTTTCGAAGAGTAACACCAGTAAAGATGCACTAAATCAGAGAGCGCGCGAGCGCTGTTCTGCATCTCTCCTCCCCCTAACCCCCCCCCCCCCTCTCTCTCTCTTTCTCTCTCTCTCTCTCTCTCTCTCTCTCTCTCTCTCTCTCTCTCTCTCTCTCTCTCAGTGTCTCCTGCTTGAGTGAAGAGCATGAGCGCTCAAGTCGACCGCGTTTGTCCTCCTGTTCTCCGCTCTCACAATCTCTCCTGGACCAAGAAATAAACCACACACACACTCTCTCTCATTCATGGGTCCTCCATGTCAGAGCACTGGGAATAAAGCTTCATTCACGTTTGGACTCAAAGTCTTGCAATTGCTCGTTTTTAAATAGTTCTTCTCTCTGTGACGGGTTAAAGGTGTTTCAATATGATGTTCATGCATGTTCTCCTGCGCGCTGCTTTTGGATTATTCAGCGTCGGTCTCGTCGCCTTTGTCCAGCTGCAAGCCGCCGGTTCTGCCAGCAGAAACCCGCAAGGTAAGTGTCCTTTTCTGTCCCTGTTATTTCACCCTCCACATGATCTGTACCTTTTGGCTGAGGAATGATAGTCTGCAAGAAAAAAAAGAAAAGAAAAGAAAAGCAACAGCAACTGTTCCATGATGTGCGCGCAGTTGAACAACTTTGAGAGAGAAGTTTGTGTTTTGAGGTGTATTTAAACGTGATTGAACTAAATACTGTGCGCATGTGTTTATTACAGCAATGTAATGACAGATGCGTTTTCCCTTCTTGCCCTTGACTGTTATAATGATGCACCAAACTGTAAAACACTCTGCATTTACTATATATATATATATAATTGTTGGAGAAACCAGTGTGTGCTGAAAATGAAAGATGCTGGAAGCACCATTTGGGTTTCCTCAGCTGCCACACCAGTAGAACCCTCTGGAGATCCTCTATACCATTAAAATGAGCCTTAAATATCCTATTTACATACTCAAGGAACTTCAGGACATTTTTCAAGAGCCTTGAAGCCTTCCCCTTATGATGGAGTTGTTCTTGAGTGAAAAATTGATGGTGTCTAGTGTTCTTTAGAGTTTTTGCAGGAAGTAATCGTGAGAATCTCAGAGAACTGAAAGGTGTCTGTAGGATCTCCAGAGGGTTCTGCTGGTGTGGCAGCTGAGGAACCTCAAATGGTATGTTTAATTGTTGCTACAAAAGTCATGCTGAATAGCCGACATTAGAAATATTGCATAGTAAATATTAGTATTTTGCATAACCTGAGGTGTGAATCAATGAGATGTCTATTTTTTGCTCATTGAAGGTGCATATTTGCAGATGTTAAGAAAAATATGATTATCTTTAACTTTGCCATCTTATGTCAAACATTTTGCTTTTTTGCATTTTGGCTGACTGGTGGAATTAGTTAGTCAAAAGACTGGATGGACTCAATGTGGATTATGCAGACACCACTAGAGTGAAGCAATGCAAGGTACAGACGGGGGAGACAACTTTAAAACAGCTGTAGATTTAAGCAATCTAGAGCAATCTAGACACCTCTTGAACACCTCTGGAATGAAGCGATCCACAGTCCAATTTAGTGATTTGGAGTCCAGAAAGGTAGACAATCATTGAATGAATCAATCTAGGATCCTGAGGTGCAGGAGCCTCTAGAATAAAGCAATTTAGAGTCAATAGGGCCAGACTCCTCTAGAACATCCCAGAATTAAGCCATCTAGAATCCAGAGGGCCAGATACCTCTGAATCAGCCTTAGAATAAAGTGAGAATACAGTAATCAGCAGTCCATGATGTGATCTAGAGTCCAGAGGGGCAGAGACCTCTTGAGCACTTCTGTAAATAAGTGATCTAGAGTCTAGAAGGGTAGATAATTGTATAATGAAGCAATCAAGAAAAAAGCCATAGAAAAAGTGTATATCTACACTAAATGTATAATGAAGAAACCTCTGAAAAAGCCCTAGAAAAAGTGTATATCTAGCGATCTAGAGTCCAATTAAGTATTTTAGAGTTCAGAGGGGTAGACACATCTGAAACACATCTAGAAAAAAGTGACTATTCAGAAATCTAGAGTCCAATGAAGTGAGAGTCCAGATGGACAGGCACCTCTACAATGAAGCAATCTGGGGTCCAGAGGGCAGATGCCTCTAGAACACCTCTCTTAGAATAAAGTGATTTAGAGTCCATGGAACAGGCCCATCTAGAACATCCCAGAATGAAGCCATCTAGAATCCAGAGTACCAGATACCTCTGAATCAGCCTTAGAATAAAGTGAGAATACAGCGATCAGCAGTCCATGATGTGATCTAGAGTCCAGAGGGGCAGAGACCTCTTGAGCACTTCTGTAAATAAGTGATCTAGAGTCTAGAAGGGTAGATAATTGTATAATGAAGCAATCAAGTGTCCCGAAGGGCAGGCAGCTCTAGAACAAAGTGATTTAGAGTCCATAGGGGTGGGAACTTCTAGAGCATCCCAGAATTAAGTTATCTAGATTCCAGAGGGACAGACACATCTGAAATACCTCTATATTGAAGTGAGTATTCAGCAATCTAGAGTTCAATGAAGTGATATAGAGTCCAGATGGACAAACACCTCTAGAATGAAGCAATCTGGAGTCCAGATGGCAGATGCCTCTAGAGTACCTCTCTTAGAATAAAGTGATTTAGTGTCCATGGAACAAGACCATCTAGAACATCCCAGAATGAAGCCATCTAGAGTCCAGAGAGCCAAACACCTCTGAAAAAGCCCTAGAAAAAGTGTATATCTAGCGAGCTAGCGTCCAATGAAGTATTTTAGAGTTCAGAGGGGTAGACACATCTGAAACACATCTAGAAAAAAGTGACTATTCAGAAATCTAGAGTCCAATGAAGTGAGAGTCCAGATGGACAGGCACCTCTACAATGAAGCAATCTGGAGTCCAGAGGGCAGATGCCTCTAGAGCACCTCTCTTAGAATAAAGTGATTTAGAGTCCATGGAACAGGCCCATCTAGAACATCCCAGAATGAATCCATCTAGAGTCCAGAGGGCCAGACACCTGTGAATCAGCCCTAGAATAAAGTGAGAATACAGTAATCAGCAGTCCATGATGTGATCTAGAGTCCAGAGGGGCAGAGACCTCTCGAGCACTTCTGTAAATAAGTGATCTAGAGTCTAGAAGGGTAGATAATTGTATAATGAAGCAATCAAGTGTCCCAAAAGGGCTGGCAGCTCTAGAGTAATTCTAGAACAAAGTGATTTAGAGTCCATAGGTGTGGAAACTTCTAGAACATTCCAGAATGAAGCCATCTAGAGTCCAGAGTGCCAGACACCTCTGAAACAGCCCTAGAATAAAGTGAGAATACAGCGATCAGCAGTCCATGATGTGATCTAGAGTCCAGAGGGGCAGAGACCTCTCGAGCACTTCTGTAAATAAGTGATCTAGAGCCTAGAAGGGCAGATGCATCTAGAGCACCTCTCTTTGAATAAAGTGATTTAGTGTCCATGGAACAGGTCCATCTAGAACATACCAGAATGTAGCCATCTAGAGTCCAGTGGGACAAACACCTCTGAAACAGCCCTGGAATAAAGTGTATATCTAGCAATCTAGAGTCCAGTGAAGTGATCTAGAGTTCAGAGGTGCAGACACCTCTAGAAGTACTCTATAATAAAGAAATATTGTGTTTTAAGTGCAGACAGCTCTAGATGTCCTCTATAATGAAGATATATATACAGTAGATTTCTTAATGATATACACCTCTAAAATAAGGATATTTAGAGTCCAATGCAACAGATGCCTACAACACATTCCAGACTGAGTCTATCTAAAGGTGAGATGGCTTTAAAAAACCCTCTAGACTGAAGTGAGTATCCAACAATCTAGAGTCCAATGAAATTAGCTAGAGTCCAGAGGGGCACCACCTCTTGAACTTTAGAGTTGAGGGATCTTGAATACAGAAGGGCAGACACTAGAATGAGGAGATTTAGATCCCACAGGGGGTTGGTTCAGTTGAGCACTCATTGACCTCTGTTCCTCATCACTCACTGACATGCTCTCCGTACAAACAAATGTCAACAAATGGTAACTCCTGGGGGCTAAATCGGTGCAGACCACATGTTGCACAGTTCCATATGTGGCTGAGAGCTGAAAATCTGTGACACCCATACTGAGAGGCTTATGCAGGCCATTTCAAGGCATTTAGCACCATGAAGTTGAGTATTTGGCATTCACCTGTGAACTGATCGTGCAACTGTGCTCTGAAAGTGTTCAGACTGTGATATGCCTGGGCGTTTGTGACCAACGGCGTAGATTTGTTTTGAACATTGAGAGGGACCAAATGTGGGTCTGGCGGAGCAGTGAGTGTAGTGGTCGGGGGGTCGTAATGTTTCATTACAGCACATTACACAATGCATAATAACAATTCAAATTAATGCACAGATAAATATATAATATTAATATATATATTCAATGTAGTGATGCCACGGTGAGTTTTTGATGGTTAGATTATCATCTGAGAAAAAGATTACAGTTAACCAGTTTTACAATTATCTGCACTTTTTTTTATTATGCAACACAGTGTTGGGTGTAATGCATTACTAAGTAATTAATTACTACAATTAAATTACCTTTTCATTGACAAAAGTAAAGTAAGGGATTACTCTTAAGTACTCTTATCAGTAATTTAATTACAGTTATTTCTGATGTAATTATGTTAAATACTGTATAGACTACAGAAAAACAATCTTTTTAAAACAATATTGAAATTAAATGTCTAATGTTAAAATATATTAGTTTTCTAATTTAACGCTGCCCCCTTAAATTCATTGGCCAGTTCATGAATAATTTATTTTATTTTATGTGATTTATTTGAATGAATTAAAAGAACAGTTTCATGTTTAACCTTGTATTGTTCATCTGGTTGAGGTTGATAAGGTTATTAGTTATAAGTAATGCAATTACTTTTCAGTCAGAGTAATTAGCATTAGTACAGTAATCTAATTACACTGAAGATGTAATTAGTAGTTAGTAATTAATTACTTTTATAGAGTAACTTACCCAACCCTGATGCAACAGCATTGATGCCAAAAATGCATACTATATATAAATTGTGTAAATGTCTAAGTGGGCGTATTTCTGGGGGATATGTGGAAGCCCTATAATAAGAAAACTGATAAATACACACACGCACGCATGCACACACAAGAGGTAATCAGATACACTCCAATCTAGGACACAACAACGGTTAT
Organism: Moxostoma hubbsi; assembly: GCA_032164185.1. Lineage (NCBI taxonomy): Eukaryota > Metazoa > Chordata > Actinopteri > Cypriniformes > Catostomidae > Moxostoma > Moxostoma hubbsi. The sequence continues at coordinate 49,157,234 of JAVLUX010000001.1, forward strand.
GTGCATCCCTAGCTCAGTGATATGTTTAAGTGTAAACAGATTGCTTCAAAAATGTGCAAATGTAAGATTATTGGGGGTCGCAACGTGTAGTTCATGGCATTAAACAGTTGTTTCTTCTGCATCGGTTTATTAAAGCAATCCTTTGTTCTGTCAGACACCCCAACATAAAGAATCGGCAACAGACTCTAAATACTCCCCACAACACCTTACAGATAAACCTTTGGACTATGCATAATAACGGGAACATTGCTTACAGCAAGCAATCTAAAGTCCGATAATGACGATAAAATGGACATTTGTTGTTGAATGTGGTGAATTTGTGCAGAAGCAATCCTTTAAATAATGAGGACGATTTAAGATGCAACGTTTCAAAGTTTACCCGTTGATAGCGCGCAAATGCACTGCACGTTGTCAGCACTCTTTTACATTATAAAAAGTGGCATCTTTAATTCATCACTTTAAAATCACCACAGCTAAAAATATGAAACTTACTAGTTTGTTGTTGGACGACGTTGGACGGGATGTGTGTCTTTCTAGGACTTCTGTCTGCTTGTTTTACATCCATCGTCTTCAGTCAGTGATTTATATGCTGCCAAACAGCCGATATAAGTCGCTTTTTTTTGATGGATATGTATATGGTAGGTGGAATTCCTCTGTTATATTATGAATTTGTATCGAATTTTTTATTTATTTATTTAAAATTGCCTCGAAATGGTGTGCAACGGCTTTGAGGTATGTTTTATCTCATTTGGTGGGTGTGTCAAAGGTGTTACCAATACGTATAAATAAACCCCGCCATATTAAAAAGGAATTGCGCACAATGGATCCAACTAAAGTCCTTTACAAATGTGTACGCTGCAGCTTGTTGTATGCAACAACTGTAGGCATTGAAAGAAATCTTTGCCTTTTCATCCTGAAATGTGAGGCAAATGTTGGATCACCATAAATAGGAACCACAGTTTCCACATATCCCTTCACTCGATTGGGATGTTCGCTGCTATTCTGGACAGCAAGGGCAGTGACTGTAACATCGGGCATATTTTCTAGTATTAAACACGTATTTAAACCGATTTCATCAGGCTCTGAAAATTCTTCGAAAAGATCGCAAAGAATGGCCTTCTCAGCTGCCATAGCTGCAACGCTTGCCTAACACAACAGGGTGTGCACCACCGTTTCCGTTTAAATAAACGTTTAGTTACGTTTTGGTCGATGCTTTCCTCACCATATGTTTCATGTTTTCTAAATTCATACAAATGTTTTGTTTGGGTTATAGACCCACAGACCGAAATTGCACATTGTCAGCCACTGACTGTCTTGTGAGTTTCTTTCCTGCAGGGGGCGCTTGACGCTTCAAAACTGAATCCTCCATGCATCCGCATTTAAACCTAAAATGCTTTATTTCCATTTGGAGACATTTTACACTGGATAGATACTTTTAATAAAAAACGATAATTGCAAAGATTCTTACATGTGAAATGCAAATCCGCCTTAGCATTATCTATAAAAGCATTTTTAAAAATCCTCATCCAGAAATAATAAACGACTATGAGTTCATGCATCCTGGCCAGCTCTGAAAAAAGTAACAGGTACCACGTGACTCCTCCGTCTAGTTGGGCAATACCAACCCGTTCAACGTAGGGGGACTTCAGATTTTCGGGGGGGGGGTATTGGGGGCAAATCACCCCCTTCAAAGCATTGCCCCACATCTCCCCCAATTCTACGCCAGTGTAGAATTTCTTATGTGAAACCAAATACGTTTTTATATTAAAAATTATAAGTTATTATATAATATTAGTTATTATATTTTTTTATTATATTTTTTGGAGTGGAATTACACTGTGAATAATGAAGGAATACAGATCGAGTTTTACAAGCTTTATATAATCACAGCACTTAATATTCTAACATAAGTTCTGTGCATGTATATATGTAAATAGCTGGTTGGAATAGCATACTAGCATTTTATCCTATTTATCCAGAATGTAGTATTTACTGTATACTGTGCACAGTAGGCAAAGTTTATTTTTGCATTGAATACCTGGATAACTTACTACAAATGCAAAGTATGCAGTACACAATATACTAAAGCGTACTGCATAGATTACTGTATCCCAAAATGCAATGCACAAATCAAGTTAATAATTGAACACCACTCACATGCACCATAATAAAGTCATGTGACAACAATGTAGCATACTACAGTTTGAAGTGCGTATCATGAAATGACAGTAGATATTGCACAGAAGGTTGTACAGTAAGTAGGTGATATTTCAGTCCAAAAGTAGCCTATAGATTTGGTAATGTTTTACACTTCAACACAGAAAGAGCATCTGTTGGTCATTCACAGGCAGTATGGAGGACAGCGAAAAAGAGAGGACAAAAGGAGGTGGTTTGGGGCTGTTGTTTTGCATCTTGGGTGGTCTGTTTCCCATTGTGGAACACTCAATATTTACATTTTTGTAATTAGAACTACTTTCCTTCTTTCATTTTCCACAACAAGGATTCCTCACATCTTACAGGGGAAGGTGGCATTCTCAGGCCTAATGACCCGCACCTGTTCATGGTCGGAAGACAGCCAGGTCAACGCTAGACACGTGTGCGTTTTATGTGTGTGTGTGTGTGTGTGTGTGTGTGTTTTAGATGCAGTTGCACAGTATTTCGCCGCCTGTGAACGAATAATCAAAGGTGAATATTTTTCCAAAAGTTGACTTTGTTCTGTTATTGGAGTATAATGCTGGTGAGGATATTGCTGTGCTGTTAAGTTTGGCCGTAATCGACACAAATCTGTCGTATAATCAAGAGAGATATTTATGAGCTATACGTGAGCTACGGTTTCTATTTTTGGAGCGTACACTTCAACGTTACTTTTTGATTTCTGTTGCTCTTCTATGCACTTTTGTTCACTTTTTTCGGACATTGGTTTGCTCTTCCTTTTTTGGTTGGTTCACTCTTGTTTCTTTCATTTGTTGGTTTTATTAATTGCTTTTTTGTTAATGGGTTCGCTGTTTCGTTTGATGCTTTGCTGTTCTTTTTGTTTGTATTTGTACGTGTATTTGTCGTTCTTTCCTTTTTTGCTTGTTGGTTCTTTTTTCTGCTCTTTTTGTTTGTTCTTTCTTTTGTTTGATAGTTCTCTTTCGCTTTTTGACATTATTTCATTCTGTTTCGTTATTCCTGTTCTTTCTTTATTCATTCATTGGTTCGGTCTTTCTTTATTTGTTGTTCGTTCTTTTGTTTATTTTATAAGTTTGTGTGACAGGGCGGAGGGCGTGGCCGGGTCGTGACGATACACACCCGGTCCCGTATCAGGCTATTGAAGACTCTGAGAGGGATAAAGGCCGATGGCAGACGGTGGTTCGACGAGAGAGAGATCATTTACGGACATGTCCGTCATGTGTGTGTTTGTCCTTTGTTTTAAGTTTACTATTAGAATGTTATTTATATTGTCCAGCCGGTTCTCGCCTCGTCCTTGCCCGTCTAAACCCGTTACACTGGTGCCGAAACCCGGAAGGAGGAGGGATACCCGTTGCGGAGTCCTCAACACTGCCATCCACCCAGGGGATCGCCGCTGCCATCCACCGTGGGAGGGAGTAGTCCGACCGCCCGGACACGGGGAATGGCCGCTGTCCGCGAGGCGAGTGGGGACTGGACTCCCCGATCGCCTGGAGCGATGGAGCTGCTGCCAGGGGCGGAGGAGAGCCCTGCCATCCCCCAGAAACGTGGAGGGGTCGAAGGAAGACTGCCGTCCACGAGGGGAGGAGGGAAGTGTCTCCCCGACCGCCTGGAGCGGTAGGGCCACTGCCAGGGGCGGAGGAATGTCCCCACGAGTCGACGAGAATGCGGAGGGGCGTTCTGACCACCGGGGGTTGTAAGTCTGACTCCAGTCCGCCCGGAGAGAAGCGACTGTCGTCCGCCTGAGAGGGTGGAGAAGTGATCGAGGACCATGCGACGGTGTATCGGAGAACAGGCGAGTAGGTTTTTTCATTTTATTTTGTATATCTCTCTCTCCTCTCTCTCTTTCTCTCTCTCTCTCTCTCACTGCAGTTCTGTGTTGGTCTTTTCCCTCTCTTTTAAATTGTAGTGTTTTTTGGGGGGGGGGGGGGGGGGGGTACTACACTGTTACAGGAAGTACCCCCCCACATTTTAATTATTCTATTTCCCTACCCTTGTACCCTCCCTCGTCCAGGAAGACGGGGATGACCTGCTGGCAGACGGCGCGGAAGGCACGCCCCCTCCCCAGGGAAAGAGGGGGGGTGTACGTCAGGCCGGGGGCTCCCCAGCCTGAAAGAATGAGGGAGGAATGTGGCATGGCGGAGAGCGGAGCCGGGTCATGATGATACACACCCGGTCCCGTATCAGGCTAATCAAGCCTCCGAGAGGGATAAAGGCCGATGGCAGATGGTGGTGCGTCGAGAGAGAGATCATTTACGGACATGTCCGTCATGTGTGTGTTTGTCCTTTGTTTTAAGTTACTATTAAAATATTATTTATATCGTCCAGCCGGTTCTCGCCTCCTCCTTTCCCGTCTAAACCCGTTACACTTTGTCACTCTTGTTTTCTTTGTTTTTCATTTTCGTTAGTTATTTCTTTTGTTTGTTGCTTTGTTGATTTTTCAGTCTTTTTCATTCACTTTTCCTTTTTTCATCCATTTGTTTTCTCCGTCATCATTCCTTTGTTGGTTCTTTCCCTCTTTTTCTCTCGTTCTCTCGTTTCTTAAACTTTTTGTCACTTTCGTTTGTCATTTGTTCATTTGTTTGTTTGCTTTTCTTTCACTTTCTGTCACTCGTGTTCGATCTGTAACCTTTTGTTAGTTTCTTGTTCATTCGTTGGTTTTTGTTCTTTCTTGGTTTGTTTATGTCTGCATACGCGTTCCTTTCTTAATTTAGACCTGTTGGCTGTCAAATCCATCAGGAACAGTTAAAGTAGCATATGAAACAGACAGTGAATCAAATTAAAGGGTACAGTTTGTCAGGTTGGTATTTATGAAACACAGACGTTGGCTATGAGTGTCTTTGTCCTTCATCATTGACTCCATAATTACAGGTTTCTAATGCCGAGAGGGGATCTTAATTCATCGTAATAGTCATAATTCGAAGTAAATGGGGAAAAAAGAGGCTTTTAAAAAGCCACATGAAATGACGGATCTGCCAGTATTTTTTGATTAAACTGTAACATCAGCATAATACAGCATAATCCAGCCTAAGGGGGGCTTTCTGATCTTAACTGGTTTAAACCTGTCTTCCAGCATGGCCAAGATGTCCTTCAAGCTGCATAAAACCTCAAAGCTACTCTTAACCGGCAAGCAGACCAGCCTGACCAGACTGGGAGACCCGTTTAGACCAGCGTACCAGCATTAAAGTTGGTCTATCTGGACTCCAAGCTTGGCCAAATTGTTCTTCTGCTGGTCTAAGCTGGTCTCCCAGCCTACCAAGCTGAGTAAGTTCCTCAAACTCCTTTAAAACCACCAAAAAGGCCAACTTGACCAGTTTTGGAGACCAGCAAACCAGCTTGGGCTGTTTTTACAGCCAGGAAAGAGAGAAATTGAGTAAGTCAGTTTTACTGTTGCTGCCCACACCCGTCCGGACCCAAAAACTGGTCGCTAACACAGTGCCAAGGCAACTAGCGGTAAGGATGTGACATGCCACAGCGGTATGTGTGTTGATGTAACCTCTAGTCCGTCTCCTTGTCCACCCCTGCCGGGCAGACTCTGCTGGACAACTCCAGTGTGGGAAATACACATTTCCTTGAATAGCAGGAGGGGAGAGCCGGAGAGGCCGACAGGGGAGGGGTGGCGTGACAGCAGTTTGGGGGATTGTTTGCTTTGTGTTGCCTTTCATTCAGTGTAGTTGGAGTATTCTTTTGTGCTTCGGGAGAAATAGTCTTATCAGAGGAGGGGACAGATGATCTCTCTCTGCTTGTTACTCCAGACTAGAATTTGAGAATATCTGGTTCTGAACAACGCATAGGACGGAAACATCACTGAGATCTGTCAATGGTTTCTCCAAGACTGCAATGAGATTAAAAGGAGAACAAATGAAGACATAAGGCTCATTTTCTATATAAATGGAATAAGATACCATGTACTATTGCACGTTGCTTCTCTAGAGTTTCAGAAGAGATCTCAACACTGTCTCAGATTTGGCATGGTACCAAAGTCTGTATTTTAAAGTGAGTGAATTCTGACTTGTGATGAAAATACCAAATGATCTGAGCTGTGCTATTGACATTCATATTATAGCTCTGTATGAGTTGACTCATTTGTAGGTCTGAAACGATTAGTCAACGGTAATGACAATTTTCGTGGACGAATAGGTGTTACAAGGTAACGTGAGATCATATGAAACTCTAATGATGACACGAGAGAGGAGCACAGCAGCTCACGCCTGACTGAGCAGAGGAAGAAAACACATGTCCAGATGCACTCTAAACTTTCCAAACAGCTTCAGGTGATGTAGATCACAAAATATAACAGAATTATAATGGATAAATGCAATATAAGGAAATACAGAAGCACTGTCATCGTGAAATAAAGCAGAGCCGGATCTGGCATTCCACTTAAGCAAAACCTGCATGTCAGAGCATCTAAAAAGCAATCAACCTGGCATTATATCTTTATGCATGGTCAAGCACCCGTCCGGGGAAAGAAAGCAGTAAGGGCGCTTGCACCTTTGCTAAATTATGTCTAACACCTGTCTCTAATTTCAGTGAGCATGGGGAGATCAGCATAAAAACGGCCACTGAACCTCCAGATGGGGAGAGAGTCAGAGACTGGGGAGCCCGGCTGTTGTGAAGCCGAGTATAATGCTGAAGCTGAAAAGATCTGTGTAAAGTTGTGAAGCTGTAAAGTGCAGAGTTGACGAATTAAAGTGTGTTACCTTTGTTTGGAGCAACCTGCCTCCCGTGTCCTCACTACGTAATGCTGAATGGTGTAACGTAATGGTGCTGAAAACCTGGGAAATTGCTAAAAGTGCGCCCCATGGAGCCCTCCCAGCTCTCGGAGATCCTCCAGGCCCTCGCCAACCTGCATCAGAACCATCAACAGAGCTTGCTTGAGCTCCGCCAGGACCAGGATCACAGGTTCTTTGAGATCCTGCAGGCTCAAGCAGAGGACCGACATGCAATCCGAAACCTCCTTGGCCAGGAGAAAGCCCCGGCCGTGACCCCGGACAGCCGCAGTACCCTCCCCCTGCCCACGCTCCTGGGCTGACGTACTTTGGGGCCGATAAGGGGCAGACTGGCCTTCGGAAGAACCGAGTGGGCCGGTGGCTCGTCCGCGAAATGGGCCGAATGGTCTGCGATAAGCTAAAAAAAGCCACCGCGTTATGCAGAACGGACCACAAACCCCCAAATTTGTAAAATCCCAGGCCGATTTCTCTTCCCAGTCCTGCTTTGCTTAGAGATATTTTTAAAAGATGATTTTGTCCTCTTTATTGTTAGTAAGGACGTTTAATCCAACCTTTTAAGTCGGGCACAAGCTGAATAATTGGTTAAGAGCTAATGATTAATCGCTGCAATAATCGACGAATAATCGTTAGTTGCAGCCCTAGTAATTTGTGTTTAATTTTAGCTCTTCTATGGAATTTTAGTAGAAATGGACAAAGAAATTGAAACAACCGAGAACTCCAGAATTTGCTGGTTGTTAGAAGTTCTCATTTTCTTTGAAAGTTGTTTTGTATTTTACCGTTGGTGGAGTTTAATAGCGTTTAATGATGTTGAATGTTTTTGTTTTAATGTTGTGGAAATAAATCTGCCCAGTCATTTTCCTCCTACTGCTACGATAAATGATTTTTCTCTGCTCTCATTTGTGTATATCTTTGAACAAATGTCCAGCTTCCCCCTTTTTTCCTCAATCTTCTATTTTTGGCCCAAAGTGGAATGAGCAATTTTGAGACAGAAATTAGTTTAATCTTAAACTCCGAATATCTCATTCTTTTACACCCAAGGGTTCCCATTAATGCTCAAATTAAAGGGATAGTTCACATAAATGTTAATTCTCTCATCATTTACTCACCCTCATGCCTTCCCAGATGTGTATGACTTTCTTTCTTCAGTACAGAACACATTTGACGAAAAATTTAAGAATATCCCAGCTCAGTAGTTCCTTAAAATGCAAGTGGATGGTGATCAAACCTATGAAGCTCCAAAATGGACATAAAGGCATCATAAAAGTAATCCACTAGACTCCAGCGGATAAATGAATGTCTTCTAGAGCAACACGATCTCTTTTAGTGCAAAAACTATAAATGTTTAAGTGCTTTTTAACTATAAACCATTGCTTCCAGCCAGCCGCAGTATACGCATTCAGGAGAGCACCGAGTTCAGCTTATATTTAAAAAGGTACGACAGTGGAACAGTTTTTCAGCTTTCTAAATTATAGTTATACTATCGTTAGGAGACGTTAGGAAAGCAAATATGCCTCTGCTAATTAGCGGGTAGGGCTGGAGGTATACACAATGCATGAGCGCATATTACTCTGTAACATACAATTACTAAGCCTGAAGTGACACTGCTGGGTTAGATCATTAGGAGTTTACACTGATGGTGTGGTCAGCTCCAGGGGAAGTGTGGAGACCACATCTGTATGTGCAAGCAAGAGCGTGTGAAAGCCTTCCTAGTTAAACGTGCGAATGCACGTGAGGAAAGGAGGAATCTTAATTGAAGCCTTTTATGGTGAATCAATCCATTAAATGACCACTTTTTGTGTTTCTAACACATTTATTTATTTATTTTCATCATTGGATTTCAATTAAAGATTCGTAAAACGTTATGAAGCACAGAACTCACAGAAAAGTAGATTTTAAAGATGGGTAACATTTTATAGCGAGTTTGAGTACATAATCATGAGCCAACAGGAAGCAACAATGAACAGTACTTTTACAGTGTTTCAACAATACTAAAACATTACCATTAAACAAGATTAACAAATGCTGAAGAAATGATTCTTCCAAAATGATGATACCAATGATAACACACAGAACATCTTTGTGTGGCCAAATTTGTAACCCATCTAATAACATTCTGAAGGTTTTAAGGAAAGTGTTGCACCTGACGCGGTTGGTAATATTCGCATATACGTGTTAAAATCCAGAATGTGTTGGAAGAGCTTCAATTTTAAGCATCTGAGCGGATCTCTGTTAGCATTGGTAAAAGGGCATAACTATCCAGGGCCCCATAAAAATACAGTACAAATTAATGTTATTTTTTATTAATGCTCAGAAACATATATGTCAATTGAACTTACCATAGTTCCTAAAGCTTCAGTCGAGACTGCTGGGTTTCTATCCACACGTTGTTATGCGATTTATGGTAAAAAAAAAAATACCTTTTTTCAATTCACCAGCCATTTACAGGTGTGGTCAGGGCTGGACTGGTAATCTGGCATACCGGCATTTTCCCAGTGGGCCGAAGCACTTCGGGGCCGATCAGTGGCAATGGAAATTTGGAAAAATTTGGAAAAATTTGGAAATGTTCCAAATGGGCCACGGTAAGCTAAAATGAGCCGCCGCATTATGCAGAACAGACCACAAAACGGCGAGAAGGGCAGCCCGTTCCAGGCCTGGGTGTGGTAGAAAGTTCATTTTGGCCTCTGCTTGAGAGTGGCTTCACCTCTGGGAGAGTCACATGAGAGTGGCTTCACCTCTGGGAGAGTCACATGAGAGTGGCTTCACCTCTGGGAGAGTCACATGAGAGTGGCTTCACCTCTGGGAGAGTCACATGAGAGTGGCTTCACCTCTGGGAGAGTCACATGAGAGTGGCTTCACCTCTGGGAGAGTCACATGAGAGTGGCTTCACCTCTGGCATAACAGATGGCAGGATGATGATAGAAGAGATGAGCTGGCCTGAGGTGCATCAAGGAAGAACATTTGGACAGTTTCAATATGCGGCAAGAGAGCAAGTAGAGTCAATAGCAGAGAGTTCCACAGTATAATAGCCAATTATACAACTTTATTGCCATGACAATATAACGTCGTAAACCCTAAATGGTCTGCACTCATATAGCGACTTTTATTAACCTTAGAGATCACCAAAGCCCTTTACACAGTGTCCCATTTACCCAATCACACACCAATGCATGCCAGGCGCTAGCCTGCCATTGGGAGCAACTTGGGGTTTCAGTGACTTGCCCAAGGACACTTCGGCATAGTAAGTGCCTCACTGTAACCTCCATTTTTGCTTCTTCTTTTTGTTTTAAAGAAAAGGAGGGATGTGGTTTAAAAGGAATAGGGGGAATGACGTAAGCCAGACTTGAACCTGTATCTCTGTGAGTATGCGCACTACCCACAGAGATCTGTCTGGTCTTTAAGCCACGGCAAGCTGCATCTTGTCAATCAAGCTAAACTCATGGAACTAAGAAGGAATCAGCCAATCCTTGCTCAGCTCGCCTGAAAAAAGCAAGATCTGATTGGTTTAATTTCGTACGCTCCAGTCAGTTTTATCCTCTCAGCTGGAACCAATCAAACCCTGAATGGATTTTAGTTAATGTATGAATAAAAACTCCAGCTCAAAGCCAGACTCAGCCATGTGCTCTTTAATTAGTCATTTCTTGTCTTCCACGGATGGTTGTTTTTTCAAATGAGCTGTCAGAGTTTTGTTGGAATTTGCACGGGTGTGCAATCATCCGTCAGTGGCCCCGCAGGTAACGTCTGACGCTGTCGGTTTAACACAAACACAGCGCTGGGTTTGCACAGAAGTGTTTGTGATAATCCGACACCTGTTAAGAAACCACATACGGGATCGCTGGAGAAAACGTCGGCTTATTCACGGTGTTGTCAGACAGCAAGTGGGATTATACGGCGGGAGTTTCAGACGTGAGGAAGAATCTATTTTTAGATATATTTGTACTGCTGTGAATACTGTATTTCTCGGGGTAGGATTGTTTCTGAAAGTCAGTTTCTGTACAGCCACATAGCTTAAAGACTTAGCTAGAAAAAAGCTGGTGAACATTTCCACCGTTATGCCCAGGAGAAAAGATATAGTTCATTATATAGTACTTAATAGCCTATTATATACTTTTCATGCAAATTTAAATAGTCAAACAATTGTAAAACACATAACAATTGATTTATTAATTGAAATTTCCTTTGGTCAATACTGTTAACCAATTGTAACATTTAAATCACATGTGACAACTTGCCCCGACCTTGTTTTGGGAATGCAATTCCAACCTTTCTCTTAAAATCTGCCTTCATTTTATAGCTGACCCTTGTTTTGTATGCCAGAGTTGGTTTTTGTAGTGTGGAGGTTCACTTGTTTACTGAAGAGCTTTAACATAAATATGATGATATTGTTTGTATTGTGGGGTTTTTATTCTAGGAGTTTGAAACCGAAGTACAAAACCTCTCCTAGAGAAAACGCACATTTGCACAATTGGACATTTTGACTCTAAATCTTATCAATACTGAGATATTGCCCTTGTGACAACTAGCCCTGGTCTCCCCCATGTCATCGTTTTGCGTATTGGAGGCATATTTCCATATGCCTTAAACTTCAACATCTCTAAAACTCTGTGTACAATGGGCTGTTGTATTCCTATAATGGGTTTCTAGGTCTGCAGCTTATCGCTCAAGGGAATTAATTCTTTTCATGAGACTTCCTTCCATTTGTTGTGGCGCCTTTATCGATATCAGAGCTCAGACGCTCGGGGCTCAGCAGCCGCAATGTCAGTAAAAAACCCAATGAGTCACATTTTCCATCACGATCAAATTAATACCCTCTCAATTCCCAAGAACATGCAAACCAAGCTCACACACACACACACACACACACACACACACACACACACACACAATACTCAAATCCTTTATTAAAGAGATAGTTCAAAAATGAAAATTCTGTCATTATTTACTCGCCCTCATGTCATTTAAAGTGTGTATGACTTTCTTCTGTGGAACAAAAATTTTTATTATAAATTTTTTTTTTTAATATCCTGGTCACTAATTTCTATATAACTCCAAAATGTCAAAAAAGCACCATAAATGTGGTCCATACGACTATTTTTTAAGACTTCTTAAAGGGATAGTTCACCCACAAATGAAAAGGTTCTCATTATTTACTCACCCTCATGCCATTCCAGATGTGTATGACCTTTTTCTTAAGCAGAGCCCACAAACAATGATTTTTAGCAAAATATCTCCGCTCTGTTGGTCCTCACAATGCAAGTGAATGATAATCACATAAAGGCATCATAGAAGTAACCCATAAGACTCCACTGGTTACATCCATGTCTTCAGAAGTGATATGATAGGTGTGGGTGAGAAACAGAAAAAGTCCTTTTTACTCTAAATCTCCACTTTCACTTTCACTTTCTGATGTGAAAGTGAAACTAACAAGCACCACATGTGACTTTCAGATGTAAAAGTGAAAGTGGAGATTTAGAGTAAAAAGGACTTGAATATTTTTCTGTTTCTCACCCACACCTATCATATCTCTTCTGAAGACATGGATTAAAACACTGGAGTCATATAGATCACTTCTGTGTTTCCTTTATGTGATTTTTGGAGCTACAAAGTTCTGGTCACCATTCACTTGGATTGTATGGACCTACAGAACTGAGATATTCTTCTAAAAATCTTTTTGTTTTGCTGAAGAAAGAAAGTCACACACGTCTGGGATGGCATGAGTTTGAGTAAATGATGAGCGAATTTTCATTTTTGGGTGAACTGTCCCTTTAAACTACACGATACTCGTTATTTACTGACAATCTTGACATCAGCTTTAGCTCTCCTTGGTGAATTCATGAAAGTTCATGAGAGAAATAGTAGTCATATTTCAATTTCTCAAATATTTTCAATGAATCCAAAGTTTACCCAAATCTTAAATTAAATATGGCACCAATAGATGTGCAGCTTCAGGTTTGAAATCAGTGATGTTTGGTCAGGTGACTCACAAAAACCAGTGCTGCTTGCAGTGGTGTAAATGTCCCATACGACTTTTGAAGTCCATCTCTGAGCTTCGGTGGAGGGGAAGATGATCAGTGAATAAATACTTTGGATTTTCTATGGTATTTTTTTTGTCCTTTTGAAGCTTGACAGCCCCTGTTCCCAAATTATTGTCATTATATGGACAAGAGTGGCCAGGATGTTCCTGGAAAAAAAGCCCTTTTTTTCATGTCCTAGAAAGTCATACTGGTGTGGAACAAAACAAGCTGAGTAAACGATGACTGAAATTTTCATTTTTGGGTGAACCATCGCTTTAATTCAAGTGTTCCATGAACTGTAATGAAGCTTTTGTGATTATGACATACAGTATCTAATGTGTCAAAAAGCTGTTCTTGTGTTGTTTTCCACTCTTTTTCTTCTTTCATTCATACTGTAAGCAACAGTGAATGCATAAAGCATCGACTCTGGATTCTTCCTGCACACCCTCTGTGACCCCGACCTCTCCAAGAGCCCATTTATTTATTGACTCGTTATATAAACAACATGCCTCAGATTACGTCTACAACGTTGCTCGAGAAGTCTTTTGGAGTTTCTTCCCCTTTTTTAGGCCAGACAGAGCAGGCGCCAGGAGTATCAGATCTTAGGAAAGAACTTCATATGGCGTTACACCGAGACATGGGCGCTAAGCATTATTAGAGGGCACTGGGTGGCACATTGATGCCCAGATGATGTTCAATGTGTTCAAAACTCTTGACAAAAGCTCCGAGCTAGCACAGCTTGTTGGGGATAAGGTATGTTGTTCTTGTTTCAAAAGGGGGGCGTGACCTGGAAAAATTGAGAACCACTGATTTAGAGTGTTTGAAGACAGAAATCTGAAGCATAAAACCCTACAATAATTCCTTTGTTAAATCGTGTGTATTATTTGAGCTGTAAAGTTGTTTATATCAACATTTACCGGGATTACCGGGTTAACGGTGTTACGTTGTCATGGCAACCATGTTGTAAAATTGGATATAACTTTACACAGGAAAGGTTCATAAGGGATTTCCATTGTAAGTGCCTCACTGTAACCCAGCTTTATTTTAAAGAAAAGGACGAACAAGTAACAAAGTTTTTGGTGGTAATCAACTTTATGCCATAAATGAGCTTAACTTGTATTGAACCCGGAATATTCCTTTAATTTTTTTTTCCTCTCTCTAATTAAATGGTTTCAGGTTATGTTGTAAGATAAATTTCAATCCCTCACCATGCAATCAGTCCCACCAGGATCTCACGGCACTTTTTCCTGATTATTCGGGGTTCCCACTCTTTTCAAAGCACAATTTTCCAAGACATTTCCAGGACATTTTATGTGCCCAACAAGTGAAATATTTAAAACCTCCGTCCATTTAAATTGAGCTTTTATTTTGCCGTTCCTGTGTGTTTATGATGGTAGTTTCTCACCTCCAGATAAGCAGTGTGCTCCATGTCCCAGTGTGATTATTAATCCCTGTAAATCTGTGATTGAATTAAATAAATACATAGTCTGTATGAGCCGCACACTTCAGAGTAGCGATGGGCATTCATCAATAATTTAGTTTTTTATAATTAAGTTTTTTTAATTAACCAAAAAACAAGCTTCAAATTATATTTAAAACAAGCTAATCATGTCCTTTGATTTATATATATATATATTTAAACAAGCAATGCGTGAAAACAAAAAAAAAATAGAACGAAAGCATTTGAGCTCACGCAAAGCAAAGCAAAGAAAAAGAAACCGCTACTGAAGTAGACTGATGCAGTTAACGTACAGGACGAGTAGAAACACTCTGCATATAATAATTATCATGTTAATATTGTATCTCATGTCATGTTTTTGTTGAGAAAAACAAGCTCAGAAAACTTTACTCATTTATACACACCAGTTTAATTGATGGAACGTCCCTTACCTCAGCTAGCAAAGTCTTTCTCGGATGCCATGTTTGTTGTAAAATATTTTCCAGGACAAATAGATATTTTTCAGGACATTTAGGTGTTTTTCCCGTTTTCCATGACTTTTCGATGACTAGAAAACTAATTTGCAAAATTCCATGTTTTCCAATATGCGTGTGTGGGAACCCTAAACTTTGCATCCAAAAGTGACTTAATTTGCTGTGGCTCAAAAAATGCGATGATTTGCTGTTTTTTTTCTTAATTTTGCAGTGAAAACTCACAAATAACATACATACATAGTAATATATAAACTGGTACACCCTTTAATACTTCATTAAATGAATAAAATGCACTTTAAATATGCCCATATTGGAGAATCAGCATATTATAATGATTTCTGAAGGATCATGTGACACTGATGACTGCAGTAATGATGCTGAAAATTCAGCTTTTATCACAAATTGCATTTTATAATATATTCAAATAGAAAACTGTTCTTTTAAATTGTAAAAAGAGTTCAGAATATCAATGTTGTTTCTGTATTTTGGATCAAATAAATCCAGTCTTGGTGAGCAGGAGAGACTTCTTTTAACAGTAGTGTAGGTCTAAAATTAATGTCTTTATGTAAAGAAAATATATAGTCAGATTACATCTTTTAACTTAAAACTTGATTTGGATCATTAAGTCTCACATTCATTCTCTCTCTGTCACATTCCTCATTGATGGGTCCAGGGGAGGGTCTTTTTTCTCTCAGGTGTGAATTACAATCAATATTCATGATCATTCACGCCTCCTCGCATATGACCTTTCAACACTAAAATTGTCTTACAAAAGTTAAATTACTATATTGTTTTGTATGAATGAATGATCAGGATGGTTTTCACATCATTTTTGTAGCAAAAACTCTAGTCTACAAGATCCAGTTCTGTTATACGGCCTTATTTCAGTGACTTAAAATTGTAGTTTTTTCAAAAACCAAGCATAAACGTTATTTTCTCAAAAATACAAACATGTACATACATGTTGCTCCCATATTATTGTAGCCCTGTTTCAAATCAAATCAAATCACTTTATTGTCACACTACTGTGTACACGAGTGCAACAGCAGGTGAAATTCTTGTGTGCAGTTCCAAGCAACATTGCAGTAATGACAGTGACGAGACATAAACCACTTTACAATAACAACATTTACACAACACAATTTACATAACAAATGTACACATACCTACACAACAATTTACATATCAAATGTACACAATACACACAATGTAGAATACACATACACTAGATAAGGGTATAAATATATATATATATATACACTAACTGAATTGGGAGCGAGAATATATTGACAGAATGAGGATTAATAAAGTGCAGTGCTGATTGTAGATCGTGAGAGATCATGTGTTCAAAAGTCTTATTGCTTGTGGGAAGAAGCTGTCATGTAGTCGGGTGGTGCGGGTCCTGATGCTGCGATACCGCCTGCCTGATGGAAGCAGTGAGAGCAGCCCATGACTCGGGTGGCTGGAGTCTTTGATAATCCTCCGAGCTTTATTCACACACCGTCTGTTATATATATCCTGGAGGGAGGGAAGCTCACCTCCGATGATGTTTCTGGCCGTTCGCACCACCCTTTGAAGGTCTTTGCGGTTGTGGGCGGTGCTATTGCCGTACCAGGCGGTGATGCAGCCAGTCAGGATGCTCTCAACAGTACTGGTGTAGAACCGTGTGAGGATGTGTTGGTTCATTCCAAACTTCCTCAGCCGTCTCAGGAAGAAGAGGCGCTGGTGAGCCTTCTTCAGAACGGCCTCAGTGTGGACGGACCATGTGAGTTCCTCAGTAATGTGGACACCGAGGAACCTGAAGCTGCTGACTCTCTCCACCGGTGCTCCATTAATGGTGATGGGGCTGTGCTCTCTGTCTTTCTTCCTGAAGTCCACCACAAGCTCCTTGGTTTTACTGACGTTGAGGGAGAGGTTGTGCTCCTGACACCAGTGTGTCAGAGTGTGCACCTCCTCTCTGTAGGCTGTTTCATCATTGTCAGTGATCAGACCTACAACCGTCGTATCGTCAGCAAACTTAATGATGGCATTGGAGCTATGTGTCGCCACACAGTCATGTGTGTAAAGGGAATACAGGAGTGGGCTGAGAACACAGCCCTGCGGGGCTCCAGTGTTGAGGGTCAGTGATGAGGAGATGTTGCTGCCCATTCTAACCACCTGACGTCTGCCTGACAGGAAATCCAGGATCCAGCTGCACAGCGAGCTGTTTAAGCCCAGAGCCCGGAGTTTCACATCAAGCTTGGAGGGCATTATGGTGTTAAATGCTGAGCTGTAGTCTACAAACAGCATTCTCACATACGTGTTCCTTTTTTCCAGGTGGGAAAGAGCAGTGTGTATTGTAGATGCAATAGCATCATCAGTGGAGCGGTTGTTACGGTAGGCAAACTGCAATGGGTCCAAAGAGGTGGGCAGAACAGAGCAGATGTGATCTCTGATCAAGCTCTCAAAGCATTTGCTGATGATGGGGGTGAGGGCAACAGGACGCCAGTCATTTAAGCAAGTGATTTTGGCTTGCTTCGGTACAGGCACAATGGTTGATGTTTTGAAGCATGTGGGGAATACAGACAGGGAGAGGGACAGGTTGAAAATGTCCGTAAAAACACCAGCCAGTTGGTTCGCGCATGCTCTGATGACGCGGCCCGGAATGCCGTCTGGACCCGCGGCTTTGCGAATGTTCACCCGTCGAAAGGATCGGGTTACATCCGCAACAGAGACGGAGAGTGAACCATCATCTGTAGTATCGGCCGCGAGTGCTCTCTCCGCGAGGGCGGTGTTGTTGTTATCCTCGAAACGAGCATAAAAAGTATTAAGCTCATCCGGGAGAGAGGCAGCAGTGTTCATGGCTGAGTTTTTATTCTGTTTATAGTCCGTGATGGTGTTAATTCCCTGCCACATACTTCTGGAGTCAGTGGTGTTGAACTGTTCTTCAATTTTGTGCCTGTACTGGCGTTTGGCTGTACTGATGGAGTTACGGAGGGCATAACTGGCTTGTTTACGCTCCTCCGCGTTCCCGGATTTAAAAGCGGTGGTCCGCGCAGTAAGTGCCGCGCGAACATCGCCATTAACCCAGGGTTTCTGGTTGGGGTAGATCCGTATAGTTTTCGTCGGAACAACGTCCTCTACGCACTTCCTGATGAAACACGTTACGCTATCAGCGTAAACCTCGATGTCGTCATCGGAGGCAGACCGGAACATCTCCCAGTCCGCGTGATCAAAACAGTCCTGTAGCGCAGAGTCTGATTGGTCCGACCAGCACTGGATCGTCCTGAGGGCGGGTGATTCCCGTTTCAGTTTCTGCCTGTAAGCGGGCAGAAGCAGAACGGAAGAGTGGTCGGATTTGCCAAATGGTGGGCGGGGGAGGGATTTGTAGCCATCCCGGAAAGGAGAATAGCAATTATCCAAATCCCGGTCCCCCCGTGTGTTGAAGCTGATATGTTGGTGGTATTTTGGTGCTATTGTTTTGAAGTTGGCTTTGTTGAAGTCCCCGGCAACAATGAACGCAGCCTCAGGGTGCGCGGTTTCCTGCTCACTTATACTGCCATACAGTTCCCTAAGTGCCCGGTCTGTGTCGGCTTGTGGGGGGATGTACACAGCAGTGATAATGACCGCTGTGAATTCCCTCGGTAGCCAGAATGGTCGACACAGAAGCATGAGATATTCCAAATCAGGAGAGCAGAAAGACCTGATAAAATGTACATTCCTCTGATCACACCATGATTTGTTGATCATAAAACATACACCTCCACCTCTGCTTTTACCTGAGAGGTCTTTCGCTCTGTCCGCTCGGTGCACGGAGAACCCCGTGGGTTCGATGGCCGAGTCTGGAATCTCTGCGGACATCCAGGTTTCCGTAAGACAGATAACGCAGCATTCTCTCGTCTCTCGTTGGAAGGAGATCCGCGCTCTCAGCTCGCAGAGCTTGTTGTCCAGAGACTGAACATTTGCCAGTAGTATACTGGGTAGCGGGGGGCGATTTGCGCGATGTCTTAATCTGATGAGAACGCCGGCTCTTTTTCCTCTTTTCCTTCTGCGTTTCCGCGGCCGGGCAGCCCAAACAAAGGGCTCCGCTGGCGTGTTTGTAAACCGCGGGTCGGCATTGAGGAATGTGAAGTCCGGTTTTCGGTGTGTGATTGCCGAACCAATGTCCAAAAGCGTTTGTCTGTCGTACACAATAAGGCAGACAACATCCAAGACAAAAAAACACAGAACTGTAAACAAAACAAACAATAAACTGCAGTGTTTTGACGGAGCTCGCGACGCAGCAGCCATACTCGGCGCCATCTTGAGTTATATGTTTTTGCTGAATACAGTGTTATCAGACTTTAGCCACTAATATGTTTTTAAGCAACTGAAAAAAGCACAAATGTCAAGGCATGTCAAAACTTCTCCAGGGCCCAAAATACCCTCAGACCCCAGAGGGTTAAATTACAACATGCATATTAATTTTTTTAATGTAACACAGTTCAAAAGGTAGTGCATATCAGGAATGACCCAACTGACCATTTATTAACCAAATGCATAAGTTGTGTTGATCGAAGTCTTATTAATTCATCGTTTGGCACAATTAACTCTGTGTCAAGGTTCTTTGCTCGTTCGAGTAATACAGACCAGAGAACACAAAGCAGCAAAGTACTGATCTGTCTATGACAATGTTGTTATAGGACAGCAAGATGGATGGATGTGTGTGTGTTTGTGTGAGTCTGTTTACAGACTGCTTATGTTTACATTCCGGGGAGTCGGTCCAAGCGTCAGAGTCTGCAGTAAATGAATGAAAGGAAATGCTTTATTCTGCTCCGTAATGGAAAAACACTCCATGGGTTTAGCTGTGGTTAAAATTAAAGGTTGCGTTTAGTGCCATAAAGCTGCCGTTTGCCAGCTTGCACCAAGATGGCACAATGTTATCGACTCCATAGGAGGTGTCCCCAGGAAAAGCTATAAAACTCATCAATAGAGTTAAAAGTATCCTTGGAAAAATGACCCATGTCCCAGTACCCCCATGACCCAACACCCAGTGTTGAATGTTTGGGCATCAGTACGGGGTTGAGTGCCCCTTGACCATTTTCAAGGCAAATGTCATGCCCGGTCCATCCTAAATATAATCAGAAAACCTCACACAAGCTGCCCTGGGATCAGACCTGTTTGTCTGGATGCAGTACTTAAGATGTCACTTTATTTTTGGTCTATATTTGACAGAAACATCCTCTGGCTCTTTTAGTCTTTTCATGTCTGGATTTTGGCATCACTCATCGCTGTCTGTCGGATGTGCCTCGAGGTGAATGGGATATCGATGAGTGATTTTGTCAGAGATATCGCTCTTCATACACTTGAAGGTTGTCAAAAGAATATCTGACTCTTTATAAGGCTCATTTTGTTGCCTGAGCATGCATTGAACATCAAAGGTATGATGAAGCGATAAAGGCTGCCATTTAATCATATTAGCATGAAGCCATGGCTTAAGAATCAAACGAAGAGATTACGGGAAGGGTGTATTTGTTCTAGTCTCCTCAATTAGCTCTCAGATATCAGCTGTCCATTAAGCTTAAAAAGAGCTTGAATCCCGGTTGGAAAGACCAGCATTAGTTGTGTTCTGGATGCTGGACACCTGCGCCAAACCAGCACTTACCATGAAATTCATACTAGTCTAAACTGGTCTTTGCTGCTGGGATGTCAGCAGCTATTCTTGAGCGGTTAGGATCCAATGAAGCCATTTTGATGGTGGCCACCTAAAGAAGATGGGGACTTTGGAATGAGCTATCATTTCATTTCGAGATCAGAACTGACTGTCTATTTAGATTGAACGTCTTGGTCAAAATGAATCCCTGAGTATTTAAGATATCATCAACTTAAAATTGGAGTTTTGAGGCTTTTAGTTCATGTCTGTTAGCTTTGAGGCCATTTATCGGCTAGTGTACATCTAAAAGTTGATGTACTTTTAATAAAGCAAATGTACTTTTAAAATGTGAATGAATCTGAAGTAATAATCAACAACAATTTTCAAAATCGTTTTCTTGACTCATTGTTTGATTGGACTGCCAGAAGTATGTTTTTACACAAGTTTGAATAAAAATGCTAAATAACCATATTTCCAAGATTATAGAGCGCAACTGTTGGGGTCTAAAAGTAAAAACGCCATCTTTTTTTTTCCATAGGCAAATACATCTTTAAGGATAACTTATAAACCTTTAAAGACAGACCTACGGTTAGCTCTGATGGTTGTTAATCGATGGTATATTGTTCTGCTGAAGCCATCAGTCTGCCTTATTTAAACTTAATTTTAAAGAACTACACTACCCATGATCCTAAAGAGAACGTTCCACCAATCAGAGAATCGCAGCCAACAAAGTGCACCGAAAGAGCTCTGCAGCGACTGCCCACTCCCATGATGCACTGTGAATGTCGCAATCCAGTCCTTTCCCATAGTTTTTAATGAAATTAGTTCATTTGCAATGTTTCATGGGATTGTAGTTCATTCCCTCATTAAAGATTTAGCCTTTTTGTCCGATATTCAAACACTTTTCTGCTTCAAATCAATATTTGTAATGTTGTGATTCACCTCGGAGCTGGTTGGTTTGGTTCATGGCTTAGAACTCTTGTATGAAGGATTTATTAAATGTCTATGGAAGAAATGAATGGGAAAAACACTTCCAGAACAAGACGGTTGAAAAGTGGGCGGGCACTATTGAAGAAGTAACAGCACTTTCTGAATTAAGATTAAGATTCAACTTTATTGTCATTGTGCAGGTACAGAGCCAATGAAATGGAGTTGTTTTCACATATCCCAACTAATCTGGGGTCAGAGTGCAGGGTCAGCCATGAAACAGCACCCCTGGAGTAGATAGGGTCAAGGGCCTTGCTCAAGGGCCCAACAGTGGTATCTTGACAGTGCTGGGGCTTGAACCCCCAACCTTCTGGTCTGTAACCCAGAGCCTTAACCGCTGAGCCAGCGCTCTTGTTTGCACCATTTTTGCCTAATTAAATAGAGTGTCCCTCCCCTTAAAACCACCTGCCTCTGACTAGCAATAGCAAGTAGCAAATCATGCTTTTGCAGAGATGTGACTTAAACTAAAGGCTATTGGCTATTAAAGCAAGTATACACTCTTTGATATTCCCCAACTTCCTGTTTCAATAGATCTACATGGTCTGCTCTTATATAGCACCCTTTTAACCTTAGCAGTATTCAAAGTGCATTACACTGCATCTCATTCACCCATTCAATGCCATTGGGAGCAACTTGGGGTTCAGTGTCTTCCCAAGGACACTTCGGCATGTGGAGTCGTGTGTGCCAGGAATTGAACCGCTAACCCTGCGATTAGTGGCCGACCCGCTCTACCACCTGAGCCACAGCCGCCCACGTATAATTTTACATGTTTCATTGTAGTGCTCCTGTTGCTATATAGAGTAATACTAGCAAAGTATTTTCAGTGTTCCCAGGGAACACACATACTAATAAACTGTATAGCTAGGATGCACTGTAAGTTGTTTTGGCATTTCTGCCAAATGCAGAAATGTCGAGTGGACATCACTTATGGGTCGAGCTAAGTTTAGAACAGTCTGCAGCAGAGAAATTCCACGTTGCTAATGGCACTGTGTGCAATTTTACGAGGTGGTGAAAAGAAGACAACCTTTAGCAGGTTCGCTGAAAACCCCGCTCCTCCACCCCCACTGATTGGTCTGGCAATTCATCTGTTAGCAGACCGCTTTCATTCTGAAAGTGAGGAAAACTTTAGCACAACAGTTATTCAGATTAACTGAGGCGTTCCGTCTTTGTCGTTAAAGGTTATAAATAGTTTATAGCAGCAACACATTATTTTCTTTTATGCTGACAGAGTATACCATGCACTGCATTTGATAAAAGAACACACTTTTTGGCTGATTAAAAGGTACTGTACGTTCTTTAGTTATGCAGGTGTGTAGTATGAATACGTCCTCGGACATACTTCATCAGGGAAAGTGGGCATTGTTCTGTAGCTTAAATATATGACATAGTAACAACCATTGTGAAATAATCTTCTCTGGTTTTGTTAAAGGTATAGTTACTCATCATTTACTCACCCTCATGCCATCCCAGATGTTAATGACTTTCTTTCACCTGCTGAACACAAACAATGAGAGAATTGTTTTGAAGAATTATTCAGCTCTTTTGGTCCATACAATGCAAGTGAATGGGTGCCAAAATTTTGCAGCCCCAAAAATCATTTAAGTCAACATAAAAGTAATCCATATAACTCCAGTGGTGAAATATATATATTCAGAAGTGATTTATAGTTGTGGGTGAGAAACAGATCACTTTCACATTCTTCTTCTTGTGATTCACATTCTTCATGCATATCGCCCCCTACTGGGCAGGGAGAAGAATTTCTAGCAAAAAAGGACTTGTTTCTCACCCATACTTATCATATCACTTCTAAAAATATGGAATAAAACACTGGAGTCATATGGATTACTTTTATGATACTTTTATGAGCTTTGTGGAGCATTACAATCTTGGCTCCCATTCACTTACATTGTAAGGACCGACAGAGCTGAAATATGCTTCTAAAATGGTTTGTGTTCTGCAGAAGGAAGAAAGTCATAGACATCTGGGATGGCATGACGTTGAGTAAATGATGAGGGAAACAACTTTTGTTTGAAAGAGCCATCTGACTCATGGTACTCTTTTTTCAATTCAGCATATTGAACTTGACATTTCCTCAACTCCTGTTGCATAATGGGATAGTATAGAGTCCAGATAATGAGCACTTCAGACTCTCATCGAATGTAGCAGGTCATCTGGGTATTTCTCGCCTACACTTTTATTAATACTGAGGATTCAGACATTATACTACATTGGCATACTGTATGTGCCATTCTACATAATAGGAAAGTGTTTATGTATTCAGATGCAGATGTTGTGATTCATCTTAGATCTGGTTGATTTGATTCCTAGAGATCTGAATTCTTTATTCAAGAATGTTTTAAAATGCCTGTGGAGCAAATTAATGGAGAAGAAATAATAATACTTGGCAACAGATAGTTACTGTTGCACATTAATGCACAGTGAAGCTAATGTAGAAACTCTGAGCTTTAATTGACTGTTGTTGTATAGCCGCCATCCATCAATGCTAACGTTATGTCTTGTTTTCAAAGAAATCTGACCAAATTTGGTGTGGTTTATGCTTACAACAAGAAAAAACTCTTCGCCAATGGGGTTAGAAAAATAAACTTGTTTTATGTTCAAATTCAATTTTATTTCTTGGCGTAAATATGACTAAATATTGTTCGATTTCTCTGAAAACAAGATACATATCTTACTTCATTTTGTGCCTCAAGTAAATACTTTTTAAAAAAGAAAACAAGATAAAAAATACTCTGTATGAAAATGATTTTTTTGTAGTGTGGCACGGCTTTTGGAGCATGTTAAAGACACCTGGACACGCCACAAATAGAAGCAGGCGAAATTTCTTTTATGAGCTGTTCAGTCGACAAACAGTGGGTTCCTTCATTAGATGGGAAGAGATGGCGGGGGGAGGATGCTAAATTCTCCTCTCGCGTTGACGTCTGCATTTCTTCAACACCCTTTTTTCTTTCGCCCCGTCTCTGTGTCGCCTAATAACCCATGAGATGAAGACTTTGTGCTGGCTTTTCCTGTGACGACCTGCCAGCTCGCACAAACCAACACCTCTCTCTCTCTCTCTCTCTCTCACACACACACACACACACACACACACACACACACACACATTAAACATCACTCTGTCACATGTTAACGGATGTTTGGCCAAAAATAAGAGGTTGTTGGTCTCACAGTGTCAGCGCTACTGTATCTGGCATTCCACCAGCTCATCTGATTGGCTTCCAAACCTGTTATGGCAAAGTTAGATCCACTTGCTAACATAATAATTATGTCGTTGGTGGCACTTCCTAAAAGTGAGTGCAGAGTAGGCTACTTTTGGATTTTGTTTTACTCAGTTCTCAATTCTGAAAAAGTTGTGGCCGAAATGCTTCAGATTTGAATAAAAGATATATAAACATTTTACAAACTGAAATTACCAAGATAATTATCATGAGAGTTCATTTTCCTTGAAGAAAAAATAAAAACACCTGGAATATTCCTTAACAACTTCAGAGCTCAGGGTAGGTCTGTCTTGAACAGTCTACACGCTATTGTTTAAAACAGTTTCTTTATGGAGAAAATGAATGGGATTTTAAACTGTGACTGTTGTGCTCTGTTGCTAGCGGAGAATGGAACACTTTGATTCCATAAATAGAACGTTCCGCCATCTGAAAGGAAAGAAATACACGACCTCTTGAACCGAATCTTCTGATGTGCTGCTAGAGGAGACAGAACACCATAAACAGGGAATTCAGTTACTTAGAAAGTTTTCAGGGAGCGTAAATACTTTATTGAGAATTCTTACAGGTTAATGTTTCTAGGTCAGCGGTGAGACAAGCATTCATGAAGTAACTTCAGTGCTAGCCAGAGTAATAAAGGCATTTTATGTTCAAGTGGAGTGAAAATATCTCTGTGAAACATGCAGATATAATGTGGAGATTCACAACATTTCGCACATTTGGATAAAGCTTTGACTTTGTTTGCATCTGATGGAGAAGCTAAATTTGTCAAATAAAATAAAATATTGAAACTGTCACTCCGAGGGGATATTTAGTGCTTAGAGGATGCTCTTTATTATCTCAGGATAATGGAGTATTTAGTTATGTTTCATCAGAGACTATTTAGAAGAGATGGTCCACTTCTATTAAATTAATGGGAGAAATTGTAATGCCCAACCAAGAACCTCTAGTGCCCGACGGTCTTCGGATGTAGAAAGGAAGTCCAACTTTACAGTTAAAAGAGCCAATCACCTTTTAGACACAGACATCGCCTTTCAAACAACATGCTAATGTGCATGCACATCACTGATATGTATATAGAACATCTAGGTTACGTATGTAACCTCTGTTCCATGATGGTGGGAACGAGACGTTGTGTCGTAGAAACACAGGTCTGAGATGGTGAAACAGAGGTGTTTTCACCTGTCAGTCATTGATGCTCTATGGCAGTTTGGGCATACCAAGATGGCCGCTCGAACACTTCCAATGGCTTCACCTCCTGCAGGCAGTTTAACGTTGCGTCAGCGATCCAGTTCTATATATACAGTATATCAGTGATGCGCATTAGCTATACAAGCCAGGAAAATTGCGTTTTAGCGTAATATTAGGTAAAGAAGCACATTTTATCAATCCGAATTTATCACATTTTATTGCTGATTTGAATCGTATTATTGCTGATTGTTCTTTGATCGTAATCTTGACCAATCGTTTTTGAGATTTCAGTCATTCCCCAATCAAAGGAACTGCACTGGCATGACTGGAAATAGCCTCCCGATAGCATTCCAAAGATGGCCGACAGTGTTGGTTTCATCAAATTATCAACACTGTCTCAGATGTTTCTCCTACAATGCTTTATGAGAAACCAATGAAACAATTGTTGATACAGTAAGAGAATAGAGAAAACTAATGTGGATCTCTTCTAATTCTAGAGGAGACACATGTGCAAAAGTCTCAATTTGCAGTTTAATCTCATTGCTGATGAGGAGAAACAATTGAGAAATTAAAGATATCTCACTTGTGATTTTTGTTACTTGTGGGGAGAGATGAACCAAGGCAACTCTTTAATCTTGTAATCGGCATCTCTCTTTTTTAGTTCAACCTCATTGTTTCCAATTCGAAGCTAACAAAGCACGCAGAAAAATAGTTTGGCTTCATGTATCTTTTAAAATACGCCTCTCTACTCTTCAAGAGAGCACTGTGGAAAGTTCTCTCTAAACTCTCCACATAGACAGATTAATAGTGGCATGTTTATTTTCTCTGTAAAACAGCATTTGTGTAACAACCACCCGAGAACTTTCTTGGCTCTTTGTGGTGGATGTAGCAGTAAGAAGGTCTGTTTCATCCATTTTCATACACAAGAAATATATATATTAGTGGTTGACCGAAATGGGTTTTTTACAATGCTGATATGTCACGCAATTTAATATAGTAAATAACAAACAGAAAATTGCTAAAATAAATAATAAACTCATATTTAACACTATATTTACTCAATTTCACAGAAAACTAAAAACATTACATTGTATTTTAAATGGAAGATAGCAGTTTCTTCAGAATTCTGTTTAGTCATCAATTTTTATTTATTTATTTTCTATCAGGAAGACTCGCAGACTGGAGTGAAATTTAAGATGCCATTTATTTGATGAATATAAAACAGAAATGTAAAGTCTCTCTTTGGCGTAGGCCCCGTCTGGCGGTCCGAAGAAGTTGTACTCGGAACGGTCATATCCTGCCAGAGATAGGAGGCAGGGGCGAGGAGCCTACCCCCGTGCAGGACGGGACTCAACAGGTGGTGGTGGGGTGGTGGAGGTTGCCGTGTTAGCACACTGAAACAGCAATGTGATAGATTGTGAGCAGACTTATAAAGCAATGGCTTACATGTGATTGGCTGGGAATTACCCGGCTAATGGTGCGATGATGTACAGCTGCTAGTCTTCCCACTAGAACTACACTGCGCTTACATTGCAGATAAAGAAATTGTTAATATATTAGAAAGAAGGAAATAACAGTACACAGAGTAGTCCAGCAACCATGGATGGCATGTCCACATGGCCAATTGCATTTACTAAAAACATATAGAATGAAACCAATACAGTGCATAGTGAATAAGACATTTACTTATAGCACACGTGAAGAGCTTTTAACTTGGGCTGCATCTGAAAACGTTGGCAGCTGACTTACTACCTTGCTGCCTAATTAGTTAATGCTTAACTGACCGCTGTTCTGAATGAACGGAACTCTTAAGGAAATTTCACGTGTCTCCGAACAGTTAAAAAAGCACCTTAATTTTATCGTATCACCGTATACAGCCTCCGGAGGCAGCGTTTTTCTGGTTTCAGATGCAGCCTTGAAGTTGCACTCATGCACTCTTGTGGATCCAGCAATCTCCTGACAGTTTAAACAGCTTGGAAATGCCTGCTTGGATTGTCATCATGATTTGTGAATCAGAGAAACTTTTAATCCTGATCCTGAAGTTTTTGGTTCTGGCTGATAGAATACGTGCTTCAGAGGAAGATATTAGATGAACGCTCGATGGGAGGTTCATGATTGACATCTGTTTAAACAAGGTATCTACATATTTGCAAACGGTATATACATTTTTTTATTGATATTTCCCTTTTATCATTAGAAAAGTTACAGTGAACTGTTGAGGATCGACTGTTAGAATACATGCTTCAGAGGAAGATTTATGAGTGCTCCACAGGATGCTGGATCTGCAAAATTTTTGTGAGGTTGGTTTATTACATCTGTTTAAATGAGATAGGCGCATATTTGCAGATGGTATATGATATTATTTTTATTGATATTGGCATTTTTCCCATTAGACAAGACAGTTAAATGTTACAGGGAACTGTTGAGGAGAGAGAGGGAGAATGAAACAGGCGAGCACTTTAACATTATGAGCTCAAACGCATCTGCCACGGCTCTGATGTATGGACCGTTTAAATGGCACTGTGTTGCACACCGGTTTATTATTGTAGTAACATGATGGCTTGTAACAACAAAAAGAACTGTGACTGTTCATTTACATGTCTCAGTCGCTTCACATGCAAGCAGTAAAAAATAAAAAAATCATCCAAACGGGAAAATGTATTGGCCAATGCGATAATTAAAAGTCGGAATATCGGCCGATTTATCAGCCTCTGAGATATATCGGTCGACCACCACCTTTTAAGGGTGTGAAACTGACCTATTATTTTTCCGTGTGCATTTAACATCACAGCTCAGGACTGTCACTCGTGAAGAGCTTGGGACTGTGTGCGTTTTTTGTGGTGCCGTCAGCCAATCATTCTTAAATAATTTTCAAATTCTGTATTGTGGCACTACTAAAATTGTTGGCTCTTGTATGACAAATTGGTCATTTGTCATCACTAGAAAGTCATTAGTTGGAGATGCTTCTGCTAAATGATTAAATGTAAATGTTGCGTAGGTGTGATCATAGCGAAAAATCTCTTGTTATGAAACAAATCTGGTTGTGGCGTCTCCGACTGATTCTGTTTATGAAGGCCAGCTTGTGGTGAATGAATCTGATTGGTTATCATGTGTATGCTTGAATGAGGCTAATTGATCTGATTGGTTCTGTTGTGTATGCTTGATTGTGGTAAATTAATCTGATTGGTTATGTTGTGTAAAGCCTAATTTATACGATAAAAGAAGCCTGTTTATTCTACGCATTTTAAAATTTGTTTGTTGAGGAAAATGAATAAAGAGTGTCACATCCAAACCACACACATGGTTAGTTTTAACCTGTCATCATTGCTCTTCGACTAGCCGAGTCATCCTAGGCTCAGCAATGTGCATGAACAGAAGAAATGGATAACATTTGGATAACACGCACAGCCTGAAACGAATGTTGAGGCACAGATAAATGCTCCCACACAAGCAGTGCTACAAGCATCATCTACAGTATGTGTTACATATTGTAAAATCTGGTGTGGTGGTGCTGAAAGCCCTTATATGGAGATGCTTTGGGTGTGTTTTATGCAAATGACTAACCTTGTGCATGTGCTCCATTTTGATTAACCCGAATTCATTAACCTTAGACAGAGGGTTAGAACAAATTAAAGGAATGCTTAACGCAAAAATGAAAATTATCTCATCATTTACTCACCCTCATGTCATCCCAGATGTTCTTCAGCAGAACACAAATGAATTATTTAATTATTTCTCAGCTCTTTTGGTCCATACAATGCAAGTGAATGGGCGCCAAAAATGTTAAGCTTCAAAATGCACGTAAAAGTAATCCACACGACTCCATTGGGTAAATCAATGACTTCAGAAGTGAGATGATAGCTGTGGGTGAGAAACAGACCAATATTTAAGTCATTTTTTTGCTGTAAATTCTCCTCCCTGCACAGTCAATCTCCACTTTAACTTTCACCTTCTTCAACTTGTGCTTCTTCTAGAGGACAGGTAGATGAAGTTCCAGCAAAAAAGGGATTAAAAATGGATCTATTTCTCATACACACCTATCTTATCACTTCTGAAAACACTGGAGTTTGATGGATTACGTTTATGATGCCTTTATGTGCTTTTAGAGTGTCAACATTTTGGCACCCATTCACTTGCATTGTATGGCCCTACAGAGCGGAAATATTCTTCTAAAAAACATAAATATCTGGGATGGATGTAAATAATGAGCGAATTTACATTTTTGGATGAACTATCCCTTCAATGTGAGTACAGACATTTTTCCTGAAAACGTTTCCAGTGCAGTTATTACTGAATGAGGCATGTTGTGTCTAACATCTCCTTTAGTGTTCTCTGGAAGCAAAAATCCCATGAATCTTAATGCTTTGGTGAGTTATCCCTTTAAGGATTTGGCAAATGGACAAAAGGCACTCTTAGTTTAAATGTTGTGCATACATCATTTCCCCTTGTTTCACAGGCCTCAGCATGGGATCTGATTAATGCTAGGTTTTATATTAGCGCTCTTTAAGAAAAAGCATCAATCCCTCTTCTTTTCTCCAAAGCGCTGAGACACTTCGGTAATGAACAAGCACTCTGGCTGCTGTATTAAACCCCTAAAAGTGCCGTACTGTAAACAGTTTTTAAAGAGCGTGGCATTAAAAGTGAGTAGTGTAATGACTAATGTCGCCATAAAGAACTTGACATCCACTACTTTAATGCAGTATTGGTTTCAAAAAAGAGAATTCACATCTAAAAGAATTCTGCAGATGTTTTTTGTAAGTGACTGAGGTCTGTGGTGTATTGAGGTTTCAGCTTAATGAAATGGCCGTATTAGTGTTGGCCGACAAGTGTCGAAATTAAATGGTTGTCTTTTTTTTTTCATAGCACCAATTTCGACAGGAGACTTTGTGGAAACTGGCTCAAGCTCATTGGACCTCTAAACCTGTAATAAACAGCCCTTTGGTTTGATGAGCATCTGTTTTTTAACAGCAGACATACCAATTGCCTTGTCATCCAATCTGCTGTGACTTGACAGAACATCCACAGAAGACAGACACAGTGAGAGAGCACTGTACCGTTACTAGCAGGTTGGACTGTTGAAACCAAGTAGTCATGGTTTGGCTGGTTAGCATTATCCATCTAGTTGCTTCTAGATTTCAGAAACATTAAATGGTAAATGGTTTGCATTTATATAGCGCCTTTTTAACCTTAGCGGTATTCAAAGCATTTTAAACTGCGTCT
This sequence comes from Moxostoma hubbsi, assembly GCA_032164185.1. Lineage (NCBI taxonomy): Eukaryota > Metazoa > Chordata > Actinopteri > Cypriniformes > Catostomidae > Moxostoma > Moxostoma hubbsi. The sequence goes on from JAVLUX010000001.1 coordinate 49,188,321, forward strand.
CATTCACCCATTCACACATCAGTGGCGGCAGAGCTGCCATGCAAGGCGCTAGCCTGCCATTGGGAGCAACTTGGGTTCAGTGTCTTCCCAAGGACGCTTCAGCATGTGGGATTGAACCACACACCCTGTGATTAGTGGCCGACCCGCTCTACCACCTGAGCCACAGCCGTCCCACTATTATACAGGCAAAAGGCATCTTTCCCCATTGACATCCATTCAGAAAATGTTAAGATGTGGTTTAAAGGAATATTCTGGGTTTAATACAAGTTAAGCTCAATCGACAGCATTTGTGGTATAATGTCGATTACCACAAAGATTTGGACTCGTCCCTCCTTTTGTTTAAAATAAAAAAGAGCAAATATGGAGGCTACAGTGAGGCACTTACAATGGAAGTGAATGGGGACAATTTTTCTAGGGTTAAATGCAGAAATGTGAAGCTTATAATTTTATAAAAGCACTTACATAAATTCGTCTGCTAAAACGCATGTATTATTTGAGCTGTAAAGTTGTTTATATTGTCATTTTTGCAGTCATTTTAGGGTTTGTTGGCAATACATCATCAAATAGATAATCATGCTGTTGAAATCCATAAATAAAGAAGATAATCTAATCAGCAACCACGATAATGCTATTAACTTTTGATCGGAACAGAACATACTTTTACGTAGCACCAATTCAACTGCAGATGATGCCAAAGATTTGGTCTGTTATCCTGGTGCTGTTGAAATGTTGAGTTTGGCTTCAGTCTTAAGTTGCGTTCACACCGCCAGCTACTTTGTCGCCAGTTGCTGGCGGTTAGGTTGCTAGTGGTGTGTATGGAGAGTCTATACGGTTTCATCGATAGGATCACGTGAGGTCCACCATCTTCTCTCGTATTGGCTGTCGCTCCCGAAACTCGCTCCTCCTTTGCATAAAGTTAAACATTTCTCAAATTTGTCGCGTCGCTGGACACGCCCACATCTGGTCGCCAATGTCGCCAGCTCTCATTGAAAATGAATGAGATGAGGTCGTTTTGTCGCTGCGTGTCGCTGGCAGCGTGAACGCAGCTTTAGGGGTCAATGGATACATCTTAATTTCGTAACTTTAACATTAACATTTGGTTGGTTGGTTATTGTAGCTCATTTGCTGAGCCTCTCTCCACCACCTAATGCTGACAGGTTAAAGGAATAGCTACTGCAAATAAAAGAGAAGTTGATGAGTTTTGGTCGGTTTCTTAGACAAAGTTATCATATGACTTCTGAAGACTTGAAATATAGTGCTCGAGTCATCATGGAGTACTTTTAGGATACTTTAATGGTACTTTTTGGGGGTTTCTTTATCGGTTTTGAGCTTGACAGATGTGGTCACTATGAACCGTCTTTAAAATGTGTACTTCGCTGTGTTCCGCAGTGTTGGTATACTCGAAAAAGTGTGTGCCCAGTCTCGTCTAAGCCTCTTGATTTCCCGTTCTCTCAGCAGATGTAGACGAGTGTGCCGAAGCTTTGGACAGCTGCAGTATCGATGCTATCTGCCAGAACACCCTCAAGTCATACAAATGCATCTGCAAATCAGGATACAAAGGCGATGGGAAACATTGCGAAGGTAAGAAGACCTTATAAACAGATAAAGATTCAAAGACTCACAGGAGAAATGAGGTCAGAATGAATTCCAGAATGGCTCGATTCCAGATTTTTTGACAATTTTTTAGGGTTTTGTCTCGTTTTCCAGTAAAAATATGTTGCTTAAAACGTGATGAATGTTCTGGGGAAGCAAAACTGCATAAGATCATAAGATCCGAGAATATGTTTAATTAAGTTTATGTTCTAACACCAATGGCAAGTAATATTTTCATGGTTTTAGCATAAATCGAACAAAATTGACAATGGGGTAGAAAACAAATCTTCCGAGCGGAAACAATAAAACCAGCAACAACAGCATAAACTAGTTTAAGATTGTTTGCTGGTCTTAGCTGATTTAAAGGGATAATTCACCCAAAAATGAAAATTCTCTCATCATTTACTCGCCATCATGCCATCCCAGATGTGCATGACTTTCTTTCTTCTGCAGAACACATATGAAGATTTTTAGAAGAATATCTCTTCTCTGTAGGTCCATACAATGCAAGTGAATGGCGGCCAGACATTTGTAGCTCCAAAAATCACATAAAGCAAATAAAAAAAGTAATCCATAAGTAATCCAGTGGTTAAATCCATTTCTTCAGAGTGAGAAGTGGTGGAGCGGGTTTTCCACCAATCACAGAGTTGGTGGTTCAAATCCTGGCCCACACGACTCCACATTCCGAAGTGTCCTTGGGAAGACACTGAATCCCAAGTTGCTCCCAATGGCAGGCTAGCCACCTTGCATGGCAGCTCTGCCATCATTGGTGTGTGAATTGGTGAATGAGACACAGTGTAATGCACTTTGAATACCATTAATGTTAAAAAGGCGCTATATAAGTGCAGACCATTTACCATATCGCTTCTGAAGATTTGGATTTACCCACTGGAGTCTCAATGATTATTTTATGTTTCCTTTATGTGATTTTTTGGAGCTACAAAAGTTGAATCACTATTCACTTGCATTGTATGGACTTACAGAGCTGAGATATACTTCTAAAAACCTTAATTTGTGTTCTGCTAAAGAAAGAAAGTCATACACATCTGGGATGGCATGTGGGTGAGTAAATGATGAGGGAATTTTCATTTTTGGGTGAACTGTCCCTTTAATCTGGTCTAAATGGTCTCTCACCCTGGCCAAACTGGTGTTTAGCTGGTTTAGCTGACTGGCTAGTTGGTCTTCCATCCTGATCAGCAGTCATGTACCCCAAACCCTTCTAAAACCAGCAAATCACACCTGCTTGACCTAAGGAGAGACCAGCTAAATCCAACAAAACATCTTAGGCTTATTCTCTACCTAAATGTAGATATTTTTAGAGGAAAACAAAGCAAAATACTGACTAATAAAAATATGTTTGCAGTGTAGTCTTACTATAGATAACTCTGGTTGATAGCTGTGTGTGTGTGCGCACGTGTGTGTCGCTTTAATGACTAATTCTTACGCACGCCTGAGCAGCATGTTTCGGCTTCAATTTCAGACTTACCTGAGGGAAGGGAAATAGAGGTTCAAATACAAGATTAAAAAGATGTCACACTCAATTCTTCCTCTTTTGGATGTGAAATAGAGCACAAAATATATTACTTGTCACAGAATGAAATGATAACAACTTAATGTATAATTCTTGCCATCAGACAGCAAGATTTCCTGCACTACGAACAACGGTAAAAGCTGTTTCTAAACCCCAGATGCTCTTAAACCAGCATTTTTACCATGCTTATGGAATAGTATATGATAAAAAACCTATGGTACTTAATGTACTCATACTACAGCTAGCTGCCCTTTCAAAAGGGTATCTTAACTGTACTTGAACTACTTTAAATTACAAGTAGCATGTAGTTTGTTAGTGTCTTCACTATGTATTCATAGTAGCTTCCCCAACACTGTTAATGCCAAGCAATATTTCACAACGATATCGCTGTATCTTTAGTGATATTGTTTCATTCACTTGACTTTGTTTTCTTGTGGTCATTCGCCTTGAGGGAAGTTTTTAAAGCTTAGTTGCGTTTGGAGAGGTGTACGTTTCTGTTGGACAGACTTAGCCGATGTGATCCGCTCTAGATACAAACACCCTAAGCCCAGGCAAAATACTAGAGAGTGAATGAGTTCAGGAATGTTTGTGCTTTGAGAAACGGCACTCCTGACTGAGCTGGGATCAGTGCAGAAAGCCTTTGATATGATGTGGAAATAGAAATGTGTGGTGGGTTGATATGAGAATCGCTGTTCAAATATACTTCCCCACGTGCTGGATTTCTGTACACATAAACGATGGACTGTGATCCTATGAAAGCTGATCTTAAATCGTGTGTTAGCTTTTTGCTACAAATAACATTGTTTCAATGTAAATATGTCTGCCTGGTTTAATATGCAATCCAAATCATCATTTTCTTACTGAGTACTTTTTACTTGTTTTCCAGTAAAAATATTGAAACATCCTTAAAGGAATATTACAGGTTCAAAACTCAAGTTAAGCTCAATTCATTTCAGTGAGGCACTCACAATGGAAGTGAATGGGGCAATTTTTGCAGGGTTTAAAGGCAGAAATGTGAATCTTCTAATTTGATAAAAGCACTTACTGTACTTTAATTCTTCTGTTAAAACGCATGTATTATGTGAGCTGTAAATCGTCGTTTTAATGGTCGTTCTGGAGTTGTAGGGTTTACGGCGTTAAGTCTTTATAGCAACAGAGTTTAATATTTGGATATAACTTTACACAGAAAAGGTTAGTAAGTGCTTTTATCACACTAAAATCATGTTAACACGTATATTGTTTAAAACTGGTGACTATACTGTTGAAACAATGCCTATTTTAACATTTACAGATTGGCCCCCATTGACTTCCATTGTAAGTGCCTCACTGTAACTCAGATTTGGGCGTTTTTTTAAGAAAAATAGACAATGAAATTAAGTGGTAATCAACATTATTGATTGAATTTAACTTGTGCTGAACCCGGAATATTCCTTATATTCCCTTATAAAAATTACTTAAGATATTTTGTTGTTTTCAGAAAAATCGAATAAAATTTGGTGGGGTTTATGCCCCAAACCATTAAAAAACTATATGCCAATGGGGTAAAAAAATTATAATAATTTGCCATTGAATTAAGTTTTTTCTTAACCCACTGGCAAATAGCATAAACGTTACATGTTGTTAGATTTGTCAGAAAACAAGACAAAAATCATGTAAATTTACTTCTCAATTAAATTTGTCTAATGTTTATTTTACTGGAAAACAATACAAAAAAAATACTCTGTAAGGACATTTTTATTTGAATAGTGTAATCGTTTCATCAGGTCAATAGCTAGACCAGCACTTCATAGCTGCACGTTATGGTTCAACTCGCCTCAACTCGACTCGCTTTACGTTTCTGAGCTTGCATTTCCACTGCAGTTTAGTGCCACCTCAACGTGGGCGGGATTATAGGCTGATCGTCATAGTTGCGCCGCCTCTACTGCCGTGACATCATTGTAAACACGTCACAAACTGACCAAAACAATAACACGACCGCTAGCTGTTAGCTACTAGCTCATTGTGCTGCATAAAGCAGTTGTTGATGGTGATTTTACACAAGTGTAACAGTTAAATTGGGCTGGTTGTTTTAGAAGCTTCCAGTAGCTGGTCAACTAAATAAAGTGAAGATTTCAAGCAGAGTATAGAGTTAACGTAACAAAACGTACCATCCTCCATCGTGTATCAACGCCAGTCCAGGACACTCTCCCTCCCATTGCTCGCCGGTTTAGAAATCGTCCATTTGATCGAACCACTTCCACTTTTCCTTTGATGGTTCTGTAGTCACTGAAGTTTTTTTTACTTTTCCCTACACTGTTGGTAGGTCCGGTGGTAGCCGTGTGCGGCCAACAGCTGAGACACTTCCTGAAAGACTTTTTAGTTTCGCTCATCTCTAACAAGTGGACCGACTGCACCTCGTTTATTGACTATGACGTGGTTTTGGCTTTCAAACACAATTTGAAAGGCGGGTAAACAAATGATACTGTTATCGCTGTTGCTAACTTTAAAACTAGCGGGTTGATGTCGCGTGTCGGAAATCCAGTGACACTGGTAGTGACGATTCTCTCTGACCAGTGATCTGCGGGATTTTGACGTCACATTTAGTATCGGCTCGGCTCGCTTGGAACCTCGACCGAGGTGGTACTAAAAAAGTATCAGGTACCAGGTACTATCCAGAGTGGAAAACCCCCAAAAAGCGAGCAGAGTTGAGTCGAGTTGTACCGTGCTGTGGAAAAGCCCCATATGACTTCTTAATGACATAAAACATTTGCTCACAACAAATTAACCATTTTTAATGTGCTCAAACGTCTTGAATTCATTTATTTTGGTCAATATGTGCTACTATGTGCCAGTAACAGCGGTGATTATAGTGAATTACGCCTTACGTTTCGATGGAAAGTGCAGCTGAATAAACATATCTCAGAGCCAGAGAGAGAAGTGGATCACTGTGGTGGGGGACACAGGTCAGCCCCTCTCATTTGACGCCCAATTGAGCACTAATTAGCCAGACTCCCCTGCTATCTTTGTAGTCGTCGGTGTTCAGAGAGTATGGAGAGAAGTCAGCTGGTACACACAGACCTTATTTGCCTTTATTCCTGAATGCATACAATTATTTTGTAGTTATTTTTGTGGACTTGTTGTCCATTTAAAATATCCTAACATCCTTAAAAACATGATATATTCTCTTGAGATGCAAAATGATGTAAGGCAGCAAGCAGGGGTGGACTGGGAAGAGAAATTGGCCTGGGATTTTACATAGCAACTGGCCCAAAAGAGCCCCCTTCGCATAATGCGGCGGCTCATTTCAGCTTATCGCGGCCCATTTCATGGCCGCCAGGATCTCCCGATGGCCAGTCCGCCCCTGATCGGCCCCAAAGTGCGTCAGCCCCCCGGGAAAATGCCAGTTACACCAGATTACCAATCCAGCTCTGGCAGTAAGCCTTTTTAAGACTATTTGCCAATGCAGCAAGAAAATGAAACTTCTTTTCCCTTCGAATTAAGTTTATTTTTTGCACCCCAATGGCAAATGCACTGCAAACACTTTATATCTCATATCACTTTGCCTCTTTAAGTAAATATATTGTTTTAAGGATTACAAAATTGCATTATGTCTCCCCATTTCATGCCAAAACAATATATTGGATGATGGTCTGTGTGATTTCGTGCTACAGGCAAAACCAGGAACTAAAGAAAGCATTTTGCGTTATCCATTATAGTCGCTTTGTTTACGGCTCATTAGGGTTTTGCAGAGACGATTGCAGTTCATGTGGAATAAATGTACATTTCGCATCCAAGAATAATAGTAAATATTAAGAGACTCGAATGATGGATTTTACAACGTATGGACAGATTGAACAATGCACAATTAACCAGAGTAACTTCACTGACAATTACCAGAATCCCTCGGCATGGACATTCCCAGCTGGAAATAAACCAACAATTTTCGTCCCATTTTCCTTCTACTCTAAAACCATTTTCCACCATGATTCAGCTACTGTGCATAGTTGCATATGGTTGCAATGTCATAACCATGATAGTTTAATTTCTTTTCATGGTCTAAGTGTTTTAGGGAGGGAGTTTTGGGTATGGTATAACAAACACTCATTTCAAAATAGCGAGAAACATCCTTGATCCTCATTTTCCATGATATGATCCTTATTACTTTTTCATTCTTGCCGTCTCTCTACAGATATCGATGAGTGTGCCAATGAGTATAATGGAGGATGCGTTCACGAGTGTATCAACATCCCTGGAAACTACAGGTGCACATGCTACGATGGCTTCCGATTGGCCCACGATGGACACAACTGCCTGGGTAAGCTATCGCCTCTGTCAACCGTAGTCAAATTTTGGGGGGACCAAATTGCTGAAAGATTTCCCCAGCATTGACCTAAACCAGACAAATCCCTTTTGGAAAGTCTTTAAATGGGGTCATAAACGAAGTTCTTTTAGGGGTTGAGTTTAGGTTAGGGTTTCAGGAATAGTTCCCCAAAGTATTGTCCCAAAACAGAATGTGTTCAAATGTGTTTCCAAACTCGTATGAATAGAAAATAATACATTATGCTTAGGATTAATGGTGCTTTTTATCCTTTTTGGAGCTTGGTGACATGGGGTGAGTAAACTATTCAAATGAGCTCTACCCGAGATAGCTAGTGTAATTGTGTGTTTGTGTGTGTGTGTGTGTGTGTGTGTGTGTGTGTGTGTGTGTGTGTGACTTTCACCAGAAATCTTCATCCTCTTAGGACTGCAGGCCACACAAGACAAACAAACAAAAGTTTTGTAGATCTAACCGTCATTGTTGGAGCTGAATTTTAAATTGTTGATTTTCAGGCATGTGTAGTCAAACTCCACACCGACCGCAGTCAAGCTCAGCCGGGCCTAAAACACTGTTACTCTATCCTCTGTGTCAAAATGAAGTGGCTTATGCGGTTAACCAATAGGAGAGGGTGATAAATCTGTCAGATTTCTCCGGTGACTGCTGAGCAGACGGTTCTGTGGCATAATTGCATTTTCAGACTCCGTGAGCTCACATTTTTGACATTCGGTGGCTCGTGTGCCCAGACGTTCCGGGTCAGTTAAATCCATCTAACGGGAATGTCAAACCCGAGCCTATGTGTGTTTACGGCTGTTTGTGTGTGTGTGATTTACATCAGGTTACAGTTCTACACAGACCCCAGCACTATAACTCAAAACAGATGTCTGGTGTGCCAAAAAATTTACGCATGAAGATGTGAAGTTGTTGCTTTTTGCTGTTCAGTGGGTTTTCAGTGAGTGTTTGGGTTTGTTATGTGGGTTTACTCACACTGCATGGTGCTTTACTAGATAATTGAACTTTGGCATAACAGCCTTTCATAGATAGAATATTAAAGAGGTCCCGTCTGCAATTTTAGAGACACGTTTGAAGTATTGTGTTTTTCTGGTTCGGCTGGAGGATTTGGCTCGGCTCACCACTGAGGTTCATACAGGATGTTTGGATGCAAACTAATCTATCGATACCAGGGTTGTGCAGAAAACTACATTTATGGAATTTACAAAAGTAATGATTAAGCTGGGACATTGTAAAATGAACAATTGAACAAAAAGTATTGGCTCATTTTCAATTCATAAGCTCATGGGTGTTGAGGTCACAAATGTAATGGTCCTCTATGGTCCTTTAAAACAGTAAAGGTGCTGAAGGCTTTAAATGCGATAAAGGCAAACTCTTTTGATCATCAGTTCCAGGGATTCAAACTACTCAACTTTCAGATAAAGTCACCTTTTCTGAAGCTATAATGTTCTAAATTTGTACATTTCAGCGATAACGGTATAGCTTCAGACAAACGCTCAAATGGTATCTAGCTAGTGGGACTGGCAGCTGCCAACACACTCGTAGTTCAGTTGGGCTCTGGCCCCTTTTATTTCCCCAATTACCAGCATTTAATCTCATCTGAAACCCCTTACGTCTCGTAAGGGGTTACAGAGACGTTCGTCTCTCCCCAGACGAACGCTCGACCATGCCCTTGCCTCCACAGGTTGCTTTAAGCTTAAAATTAAAAAACAACAAAATTGACCACTCTAATCAAGGTCCAATGAGTTTGCCTAGGTAGCTCAGTGAGTAAAGACGATGACTACCACCCCTGGAGTCACGAGTTTGAATCCCAGGCATGCTGAGTGACTCCAGCCAGGTCTCCTTAGTAGTTGCTATAATGTGGTTTGCTCTCGGTAGGGCACGTGGTGAGTTGTGGGTGGATGCCGCGCTATGTCTTTATACTGAACCTTTGATAGTGCTTTATAGTATTGTCCTTTATGAAGTTTGACCGCTCCTGCTCACTATAAACTGTGATTCTATGCTAGAAGCTACAAGTCACAGGTCTTACCATGTTCTAGTTCTGATCTGTGGGTGATAACGCGCTACATTGTGTTTGTGCATGATAATCTTAGACAATGTCAAGTGACTTCTCCAAAAAGCTACTTCAAGAGCATGCCAGATTACCACATTAATTTAATTCATTTTTGCCAAATGGTGAATAGTTTGCACTGTTGGAAAGGTACATTTCGATCATAAAACAGATACTTGCATCTTACATGAGATTCCCGCTTAGCTTCTTAAACTTGAGTCCCGCCTTCATCTCAAATTACATTGACGAGCGGTGTTAGATTAAGCACGCTAAAAATAACACTGGTTCAAAAGTATATATATATATATATATATTATCCCCTTTTTCTACCAATTTGGAATGCCCAATTCCCACTACGTAGTTGGTCCTCGTGGTGGCGCGGTTACTCACTTCAATCCAGTTGGTTGAGGACAAGTCTCATTTGCTTCCGCTTTTTAATCAGTCCATGCATCTTATCACGTGACTCGTTGTGCATGACACCGTGGAGACTCCCAGCATGTGGAGGCTCACGCTACTCTCCGCGATCCACACACAACTCACCACACGCCCCATTGAGAGCGAGAACCACTAATCATGACCACGATAAGGTTACCCCATGTGACTCTACCCTCCCTAGCAACCGGGCCAATTTGGTTGCATTGGAGATCTGACTGGAGTTACTCAGCACACCCTGGATTTGAACTCACGACTCCAGGGGTGGTAGTCAGCGTCAATACTCACTGAGCGACTCGGACCCCCTTTAATTCTTCTTATTTAAATTCAAATTTGAATTAGAATTCTGATTTCTACAGTATTTACCATCTCATTCCAAAGTCTACTCAAATTCAGGAATCAAAGTGGGATTTAAAATACATTCTCAATTTAATTCTGAATGGTGCATAACCGTGATCAGAAAGTAGATTGATCTGAACGTACTTTCTAAGGGACTAGAAGGTTTTGAAATGGCACTTCCTCTACCTTGTCACACAAACACTTTGTTCCACTTCAATTAGTGTCAGTCACGTGTTTTGGTGTGGATCATTTGTGATGCTCTGTGGATGAGCTGTAATCGTATATGCAGGTCTGAAATTGTCAATATCTGCAGTTGGCTGTTGCTCTTTTGATATCTGTGCATGTGTGTGCGTGTGTGTTATCTTTCATACACACTCCTATGTGAAGCTACCAAGGTTTTCTTGATTATGCATGAAGCTTTTGCCTGATTTTAGGATGTTTTTGGTGAAAATGCCTCTTTTAAGTCCTGGTTTAGTGTGTTCTTAATGCAATTGTGCTGTCACACAGAGGAAAAGGTTGCTAACTCTTTGTTTCCATGATGTTTTTGGTGGGAAAGTTGAAACTTTTGTAATCTGTGCAGGATAGACTTTCAACTCTTTGTTTACCCTTCTCTGGGTGGGTAGACGTTGAGATCTGTATAGATTGAACTGTCTAAATGATTCAGATTTTAATGACTGAAGCTTAGATTTAACAAATTCAAGGTGAAGCAAGTATTGTCACTGTTATAATTTCTGCTCACCCTCCCATCAGCAGTGCAAGGTAAATATGTGTAGATGCTCCTTCAAGACTGTAAATGAGGAGAGCAAACACTCCAGCAGGACGTTTTGAATTAGTTGCTGTATTTCTTGGTGTTAATGACTGTTAATAAGATTCTCCCACAGTGTCAGTCTGGATAATTTTCTTTTTATTACATTTTGGCTTAAAGATCCACTGGCAAAAGTCCCACCTATTGAATGAAAAAGCTCATAAGCCCTTCCCCTTTGAGTAAAGATAATGGATAAGCCCCACCCCTTTAAAGGGACAGTTCACCCAAAAATGAAAATTCTCTCATTACTCAACCTCACAATATCCCAGGTGTGTATGACTTTCATTCTTCACCAGAACACATCTGAAGAAAATTTGAAAAATATCTTTCAGTAGGTCCTTAAAATGCAAGTGAATGGTGATATCTCTCTTATGCTTCAATTGATGATACAGTAACGCAATACATTTTGGTAACCTCTTGAACCTCTCATAATCTCTTCCTAGTTTGAGTGATTTATCATCTTTAACTCTAAGCTTGGCATAGAGGAAGCAATTGAGTGAGAACAAGGAAGGGGGCTTGACAGAGGAGGAGACAAACAAGCAGAGAGCGGGAATTTTTCAACACGAAGGCATCCTCTCAGGAGAATTAATAAAAAAAAAGTTATAAATGCAAAATCTTGAGCTCTGCTCTGGGTTTCGCCAGAATCCTGTTCCTTTTCCAAATATTTGCTTAGGACACTGGCTGCGACCTGCACATAACACATGTCCCTAATGCGGTACACTGACCAGGAGGCACTCACTAAACGCGACAGACCCATGAGAGTATTAGCGCGAGAGAAGCCGGAAATCATTGGTTTGTTTATGCTCTGGGAGCAAGGTGTTTGGGGTTTGAAGTGCGAGGGTCTCCGTGGTACATTTCTGCACATGTTAATGCACTAATGTAATTTCTGCTGAAACATTTAACAGTTTTCATGCATTTCTCCTTTTGTTAAATGGTTTCCAAATGCTTGGAGGGGCCTAAAGAAATGTTAGCAGTAAATGTAGACACTGGGCCTGATTATCGTCAACCACGGCCACAACCCTACCTCTAACCCTATCCCAGTATCTTATGGTAATATTCTCCACAGTCAGAATGCGTTCCCCCATGCACAAAGCTAAGCCTAACCCTTCTCTACCCTACTGTACCCTACCTACCCTTACCCTAACCTAACCGAACCTAACCCTAACCCTATCCTACCCTACCCCACCCTAACCATAACTCCATACCCTATCGGGGCTAAAGGGAAAAGATTCCGATGGGGAACACAATTTGAAATAACACTGGTGTTGTTGTCCGATATTAAATCCGAGAATCATTATACATGAATGAGACGTTACATTTCTATACTTTAGTGCCTGCCATTAGACCTTTAGGAGACCGTGGTCTATTTTTAGGCCCATAAATGTATCCCAAAAACACAACCAGCGATTCTATGATTATAACCCATGATTGTGTTTTCAAATTAGCCTAAATTTTGCATAGACCCCTGGCAACACTGCTCACGTGCCGCAGCTGATCTGGGGAAGAGTAAACACTCCCCAGACCACTGGACCGACAGCAAAACCACATGGTAGTTTGCAGATGAAACAATCAAGTTTCTCATTTGAATGGCAAGATTTTTGTTCTTTATGCCTTATTTTGTGGTCATTATGACAAAATTGGATAAAATAACTGTATTCTTAATACTGAACGCCGTTACATGGTTTCCGTTACAGCCCAACCCTGTACTCCAAACTCCAAAAAATACTCAAGTTCAGGAAGGAAAATGCTTCTAGCTACACAAGCTCGATTTTACACATTGGTGCATTTTGAAATGTGTCCGAATGCAGTTCTTACATAACTTTTATGTTGAAATAGAAATTTAAAGGAAACCGTCGCCCCCTACAGTACTGAGGTTTGCTACCGCCACAACAAGGCAAGAGTGCATGTAGGTTTTTATCTGCCAAAAATGTACTGGGGCGAGTTTTGTGCATCCTTTCATACTAGAACAGTAACACAAGAATGCATGTTAAGTAATGCGACCATTTGTGTGCAATTCATTGGCTGAGTTTTGTCTCATTTGCATACTTATGTAGAATATGTTGTGTCTGTTGGGTAGCCCCACCCAGAGTGTTAAATCTCATTGGTCCAAAACCATGCAGTATATTAAAGAATTATAAAATCAAGGTTACACTGAGGCACTTACAATAGAAGTGCATGTGGACAATTTGTGGAGGGTTTAAAGGCAGAAAGCACTTCTATTACTTCTTCTTTTAAAACTTGTGTATTATTTGAGCTGTAAAGTTGTTAAGCTGAGCTTAACATGTATTGAACCCGGAATATTCTTTCAAACATCAAATATGCTCTGATTGGCTGGGATCTAATCAGCGAGAAAAGAACAATTTGATAGTGGACACACGCCAGGATAGAACACTGTGTGAACACACCTGGTCTGATGGACAGGGTCTTCATTTCACTAAGCACGGCCTTGTCATGTCATGGGAATGTGTATCTGTTAGTGTGTGTGTGATGATCAGATTTAGACAGAATGTGGCCGTGTAAACGAGAATGCTGGGAAACGGAGAGGTTGCATTCCCCCTCGGCTGGGCTGAAAATGGCCTGGATTGGAAACTCTACCCCAAGACCTCAGTACTTTGGACAAATAGACAGAAAATTAGTTTCGCATGAGGGTTTATTAAGCACAAGCTTGTGTATACAGTCGGACACTGATGCAACATATCTAAGAGAGAGATCAGGCTACAGTCTCATCCAGTCTCAGAGAAGGACGCACACACATATTTGTCTGTTTGACATGGGAGCAGAAGCTTATTGTGGGTTAAATTTGGCAAGCTATCTGTAATTTCTGTGCTGCTATCATCACCAATTGAAATGATTGTTTTCTAACAAGTTTCTGAACGCCCCCTGTTTTCCATTGGTCAGACAAAAACATAGTCTCGCCTCAAGCTCATGCCATTGGCTGAGCAAATGTTGCAGTGTTGATCTGGTCGGGCTGCTCAAGAAAACAGAACAATATTTTTATAGCGCCACAGAGACACAGTGTTAACACTTCAGTTGTCTCTTTATATTAAGAAACTGTCGAATGAAACGCTTGTGTGATGTTCCATAAAGCCCAACTGACAATGGATCTGACAAAACGCCCAAATAGCCGTTACACACATAAACGGGATCCATTCATGCCCAGGCCAAAAGAGTCGATGCAAGTTCACTCACACAGTTCAAGAGTACTTGTAACCCAGAATACATACAGAAACATTCACACAGGCAACTGTATCTGATGGGTCTTTCCTCAAAATATGGTCACTCGGTGACACATCTTACCCCCATTTAACATTCATGACTATTTATGGAATGTACATGATGCTGTTTTAGGGGTTGGTTGGTCCTCATATTGTATGTATGTATCTTTGTCATCCGGCAGATGTTGACGAGTGTGCGGAAGGAAACGGTGGCTGCCAGCAGATCTGTGTGAATATGATGGGGAGTTACGAATGCCGGTGCAGAGACGGATTTCTCCTGTCCGACAACCAGCACACCTGCATCCAGAGGCCAAAAGGTGAGCTTGAGTGACCTAACACCACTGTTTGAATTGGGCGGGGTCATCAAAACTAGAATACTTGAAACATAAATCTTTAGACTTTTTTTCAAATGTTTGCAGTGACACAATGTGTCATTGTCCATTATTGCTGTTAGTGGACCCCCCCCCCCCCTCAATTCGAACACTGTCTTACAGGCGCCTACACAACAACACTCCTTGAGCAACTTGCAAAGTCACTGGCTATATTATGACCTTATTCAGGATAGACAAAGACATTTTTTGTGACTGAAAACAAGGCTGTGAGGGATACATCCTAACCCAAACGTATTTTCAATTGGTTGTACTACCTAAATGTTCTAGATCAGTGGTTCATAACTTTTGGGTCATGACCCAAAAATGGGTCATAGGCAGGGTTGGACTGGTAATCTGGCATACCGGGCACTTTGGGGCCAATTAGGGGCGGTCTGGCCATCGGGAGAACTGAGCGGGCCGGTGGGTCAGCCGCAAAACGTGCAGGGAAACTAATGGTTGCGACAAGCAACAGTGATCCACCCCTACCGTATAATGCAAAGTAAGGTTAGCAAAATAAATAGGCTTATCAGCTTTAAAAAGAGTTGAAAAAATTCCCATATTTTCATTGTTGATTTCAAAGATGTGTGTCCAATCAAACTTACCAAAATTGAACACAAATACATCTGTCTCTTGGTAAAAGCTTTCCAAATGACAGAGATGCCAGCATAGACAGGATGCCGACAATCCTTCATTCTTTGTAAACTGTAATGTTAATACATTTCAGAATGGTTTTGTTTTGTACGTTTCTGGGTCTCTGAAGCAAAACTGTTGTTCTAGATCATGTCTATTCTGATTAATTATTTCAACCCCTGTTTTCTGACGACTGGAGCATGACATGTTTTTAATATTTCATCTGCTAATGATTGACTCGTAGCTATTAAACAGGAACATATTGTATAACTACCCCTCAAAGCACTATTTTAAATCGCAAAAGAAATTTAGTATGGCGTGTACCCTGATAAGGTCCATAACATTCTAACATGCTTCTCTTTCTATTTGTAATAATGCCTACTGTTTCACGTGCCATTTAAAACACAAACAGTTGTCTGTATGTATTGTATCCAGTGAATAGTGAGCATTCCATTTCAAAGATAGCCATTGTTTCTGTGCTGTGTACATTGTGGTTTAATCATTTTTATGGAAAACCACTGATCTCCTCTTAGCCAAATCTCAGGAGATGAATTTGGCCCATTGAACTTGTCAATGTTTGCGTTTCATAAGCTCAGTGTTATTTGAGTCTTGCAAATGGCTGGATCGTATGTTTCAAACATACGACTATTATTGTCGTTTTTTCCCAGTCGGAATGGGGTTGATAAATACTGTTATTAATCCCTCATATTTCGTGTTCATATTGGTTTTATTGCTCCCAAGTTAAAACTTCTTGGACGGCGAGGTTAAGTCACCATAAATCTACAAACGCTTAGATTTGGAGGGTCTGTACGTCTGTCTTGACCGGCGCCCCGGAGCGAGAGGCAAGGATCTGAGCGAGCAGTCATCTGTTTGCTATTACGGTTATTATAACACAATATGCTTTAGATAATTGCCGGCTAGGAAGAGACTAGGTTGGATAGCCCGACTGCGCGAGTGACGTTATTCGTCCTCCGAAGGTGATGACAGATTGACGGATTGGATGTGTAGACAATAGTCAAACAAAGAGTTGCCCAATCAATAAATCGAATGGAAATGCGAGGAAATGGGGTTAGCCCTCCTTTTTGGTTTAATGTGTATGTTGTCCAACGGCGGTGGTTTATTTTCTTTTAAACGAAGTATCAACACTAGCACATTTTGAGCGAGTGCGAGAACGCGTGTTTACACACTTTGTTTACCTAGTTACTTTGGTTGCTAGTTTAAACATCCCATTTTGAAACAGCTGATGACCATTTCACATGGAAAAACATGGCTTTTTTCAAGGTGTCATCTTTTCCAATGCTAGCTAAAATGCTATCTCCTTTCCAAGCTTAATATGCAGTGACAACTATAAGTGAGCAGTGGTGAGGAGTAGTTAACTAAAAGTAGTGACGCTAGTAACTTAACTACATTTTTCAGCAGTTGACAGTAGCTTTGCTCAGTAGCAAGCTACATTTCCCAACAAGTAGCAGTGTTAGCATTGAGTGCAGCTGGGTTAGCGGTAAGGTTAACTGTGTAACTAAAAATGTAGTTTCTTTACATGTAAGTACAAGTCAACAACATGCATGTACATAATACTGTAAGTACATTGTATCAAATGCTTAAGTACATAGTAGTTAAAGACACTTAATATAAAGTGGGATCTCTTACATTTGTATAGCAAATGGTTTTTAGGCACTCAAAGGGCTTTGCATAGTAGCGGGGGAATCTCTTTAACAACCACCAGTGTGCAGCATCCACCATGGTTCTGGCAGCTATAGTGCGCCAGAACACCCACCACATCCCAGCAATTTGTGCAGTGATGTGGCCAATTCAAATGAACGAGGGATTATTAGGAAGCCCTGATGGATAGAGGCCAGGAATACACCCCTACACTTTTCAAGAAATACCCTGGGATTTTTAAGGACCACAGAGAGACAGGACCTTGGTTTGACATCTCATCCAAAAGATGGTGTGTTTTTACAGTATAGTGTCACCATCACTACACTTGGGCATTAGGACCCACACAGGCCCCAGTGTGAGCACCACCTGCAGACCTCATTAAGACCTCTTCCAGCACAAACATGGTTTTCCCAGGAGGTCTCCCATCCAGGTACTAGCCAGGCTCAACTCTGCTTAGCTTCAGTGGGTAACCAGGCAAGAGCTGCAGGGTGATATGGCTGCTGGCAAATATAAAAGTATAATTTTATGTAAAATTGTATTTTGGCACCCCATTTAGCCCTTATGATAATTAACCACGGTTTTACTATAGTAATACTGTAGTAACCTGTAATCCTCCATCGTGGATCAACGCCAGTCCAGGGCACTCTCCATCTCATTGCTCAACGTTTTCGATAGCGTCCATTGGGTCGAACCACTTCCACTTTTCCTTGATGGTTCTGTGGTCACTTTAAACTCTTCCCTACACTGATGGTAGGTCCGGCGGTAGCTGTGTGCAGCCAACAGCTGAGACACTTCCTCAGAGACTTTTTCACTTCACTCATCGCTAACAAGTGGACCGTCTGCACCTCGTTTATTGACCAAGGCGTGGTTTGGCGCACAGCCATTTTTTTCACAATCCGAAAGTCGCGTGAACAAACGATAATGCTATCGCTGTTGCTAACTGGGGGAAAACGACAAAACTAGCGTGATGATGTCACGTGTCGGAAATCCAGTGACGCTGGTAGTGACGATTCTCTTTGACCAATCAGTGATCTGCAGGATTTTGACGTAACATTTAGTATCAGGTGGTACTAAAAGTATCAGGTGCTATCCACAGTGGAAAACTCCAAAAAAGCGAGCAGAGTCGCTATTTTGATGTTGATAGTTATTGTCATGGTACATGATTGCATGCATGATCTTACACCGATTATGCTTAACGTAAAATGCCTCAACCGTTTTTTCGGTAAGGTCATAAATGGCTTAAGAACAAGCCAATCATCACCGGTATATTTTTTTACATTACCCCAGTTTCGCTTGTAAACACCTTAACCAACGTTCTTACTGGCTTAACCAATGTCTGTTTACGTTTCGACGTCAAAAGCAGAGAATACTCTGATTACAGTATATCAAGTCTCATGTAAACGTGGTTTTCTTGCATTGTCTGATTCTCGAATAAGCTGATTTTTGTTATCAGTGCATTGGTAGGATTGTAAACGCGTTCATGGTGAATCATTCTCAAAGCTGAGACATGCATCAGACGCATTCATCAGTAGAAGTCATTTCCCGTTTTGTGTTTTTGTGCTTTTTTTTCTACTTCTCACACCTGCAAACTACGAACGGCTTTTAAAATGAATCTCAGCCCATGTGGTTTTTCTTGCTGTCGGTCCAGTGGTCTGGGGAGTGTTTACTTAGTAATAAAAAACTGCTTCCTCCGTCTTAAAGTCCCG